>WEIU01000398.1:74821-87153 GCA_013389925.1 Aegithalos caudatus | reverse complement strand
ACTGAGAATGGGCTTTCTTGGTGCTTATTCTTGTGCAGTATTAACTCTTAAATGCTTGGTTTTCCTGATAGTTGAGACAGTAAGGAATCTTTCTGCGGATATGTAGGATTTTTAGGTCCTATTACTAGCTTATTGAAATGAAACTTCTGATAACATAAAACCTTAAATGTGAAACCAATACAGGGAGACCTAAAGTCAAGATGACTCCATTGTGTTGCCAAAATTCATATTCCAGTTAAGCTTGTCATGTGTTTGTCATGGATGTGAAGATAACAATTTAGTATCTAGAATTGTGGTACTGGTCATAGAATGATAGAAAGGCCTGGGCTGAAAGGTACCTTAAAGATTGTACAGTTCCAACCCCCCTGCCATGGGCAGGGACACCTTTTCACTAGACCAGGTTACTCAGAATCCCATCCAACCTGGCCTTGAACACTGCCAGGGATGGCTCATCCACAATTTCTCTGGAAAACCTGTGCCAGTGCCTCACCGTCTTCACAGTAAAATAAAATATTCTTCCTAATATCTAATCCAAACCCACTCTCTCATTTTCCAATCCAGCTTGTCTTGTAAATACTCTTGTATTTACAAGGAGCCTCTTGGAGGCTCCCTTTAGGTACTGGAGCGTCCCAATTAGTTCTCCCTGAAGCCTTCTCTTCTAGAACCCAAACAATCCCAGCTCTCTCAGCCTTTCCTTGTAGAAGAGGTTCTCCATCCCTCCTATCAAATTATCGGCTTCCTCTGGACTTGCTCCAGCAGGTCAATGTTCTTCCTGGAGACCCCAGAGCTGAATGCTATAAAAGGTTATTGCACTGCTTTAGGGATAGAAGATAACTAGTTTAACATGATCCTGTCTCTTCCACTGAAGAGTACTGAGCCTGACTACCCAAAATATAAAATTACAGATCTCTGTGATGACTATACTAGAGGAGGGCTTGTTTATATTAAACTAATGGGTCACAGATCTGTAAGGATTTTGCTGCTTTCCAAAGGGTCATTTACCACCTAGTTAAATAACAAGTAGATGTCTAGGAAGTGGGCTGTGCTTGGTTACATTATAAAAATGTTCATTGTCTACCAGGAACTTGGTCAAAAAGTCAAATGGCATTATAGCTCTGATGACTATGCTTCTTGCCCTACACTGTCTTTTGTATCAACAAGACCAATTGATATATCAAGACCAGCTTCTGAAACCTGTCTTTATTAAAAATATTAAAAAGCAAAGGCTGATCTTGGACTAAAAAGCAACAAATAAAAGTAAACCGAAACCAAAACCAAAAACAACACAAAACTAGAGCAAAAACCTAATGGATATGTGGAGGAGTTTTAGTTAATATTTTTAGAATACTTCATAAATAATAAAGTTTTTAACTTTGGGGAAAGTGCAAAATCTAGCCATTGACAAGATCTGAAATTTTAAAGAATGCTTCATCTCTGCTAGACAAGTCTGAGTACTATTTTAGGTGAGGGCTAGTCTAAGAAAAAATTGGGTTGAAGTTTAGATATAATTGATAGAGATTGGCAGATCATGTTCCCATGGCAGGTATGTTTGTATCAAAGCTAATTCATACTAAGATAATGGAAGAAGGGTTCTGCACTGAGGATGTATTTACTGACCATATTTTCTGGTGTATTATGACTTCTTTAAAATTTTCTGTCTGCGGCTTGTGTTAGAGGTATCCCTAGCAGGTTAATGTAAAATCAACTTTTTTCCTGTATTACCATAAATTTCTGATAATTTTGCTTGAATTTGAGTCTGCTATTAGTTTCAATAATAATAAAAATGCAGATTTCCTCTCTCCTACAAAATGTGTCTTACAGTCTTTTTCCCACGTGTCCACCTGTGTTCTGACCCCAGGTTTCACCTTTGTCTAGGAAACAAATCTTTATGCTGGCTGGAGTTAACAAAATGTTTTCAACACAGTGACTCAACAGAAACTGCCTTATTCATACATATTTTTGTACTCTGGATAGAAGGATAACACAATAAAGCAGCTCAGCTCCTATAAAAAAGAGTGTGAGGACCTAATTTTCCTGTTTGATAGTCCAGTTTTATGCCAGTAGAATTTCAGTAGCATGCGACATGAGTGACACCATGGTGAATCAGTCTCTGAGATGATTCACTCTGTGCAGATGCAGTGCCTAAGAACTCTTCTATTTTCAAATCTTTTTATAATCAGGTTACCTAAGACTGTAAGACGCAACATTTATAATATTTCCAGTAGCCTACACATGCACAAATAGAGAGAAAAAATCTATAAAGCACCAATAGCACTGATGCACTGCCTCAGCCTTTTAAATATGACATGTTTTGCTTAGTGACTCTCTTTTCCACAGGGTCTTAAACTATATAAAAGAAGTAAGCATTCAGTAAAATCAGAGAACTAGATCTTCAAATAATGGGATTTATCTGTAAGAAGCAAAGCAGATATTTTTCCAGCTTTTGCAGCTAAAGGATAATTTAAGCACTTAGCAAAAAAAAAAAAAAATAAACATACTATCATCCCAGTCCTGATGGTAATGGGGCAGAAGAGGGTAGATGACATGCTTAGCTTTGTAAGAGGAAGAAACAGTCGCCTTTCTTAAAAGATATTAATTTCACTCTTCCATTTACAAATACTTAATAGTAGAAAAACTTACCATTATGCAAGGATTAGGAGTATTATATGTGTACTATGATAAAAAATTAATTAGTAAGGAAGGCCTCTCTGCCTGCAGGCAAGAACTGATAGGAATCTGTGGCTGGCTCCTACCTATACCTTTCAGCTGATATTGATATGGTAAGAGCTAGCCTAAATGTTAAATATTTGTCTCTTGGCTCTGTTTTACCCCATTCAACTTATTTTCTTTATTACGTGGAAGTCAATGCTTATAGAAGTGGGATTTATTTTTTGTTTGTTTTAATTGCAGTATTTTCACTTTTAAAACGTGTCAGATGGAAATGATTTACAGAGCAAAGCCTGGGGAACAGTGCACTAGAGAAGACTTCGAAGCTAAAGGGAATGAGTTGTTATTCTCTTTTGAAATGCATAACGAGTACTGAAATTCTGATATCTCATTCTTGTGAAAAATTGCAATAGTCACCAGAAATGGTACGTATATGGTAGAGCAACCAAGTGAAGCCAAAAAGTGACAACCTTCTTCCCTGGAGTGAATCAAGGATAACAACTAGAAATTATAACAAGTTTTTGATGTTAGTTGTGGAATTCCAGACATCACCTGGAAAGAAAACCTGACACAGAAAAGCAGGCAGGAGGACAGAAGGAAGGCAAGCATAGCTTAAGCTCTTGTAAAACTGAATTTGCTTATAGGGGCCTGCAGTCTATCCATCAGCCAAACACTCAATTTTGTATCTGAATGAGGCAAAAATCTGTAGCCAAACATTTCACTGAAATGCCAAAACCAGCACTTACCTGAAATGTATATGCAGAGGTATTTGTTTATCTAGTTGCATTCCAGAGCTGCAGCGCAGCTGTTCTTAAGTTTAGTGGCTGTATTGCCACAGAGAAGTGGTTATAGGGGAATATTTTTGATGCAATCATAAGAATGGAGCCTTTATGAAGTTTCAAATGTGAAATTTAAGATACAGTGATTTTAGCTGGCTTGAAAATGACAAGAAATTAAAAATACTTTCATCAATCAGGATTAAATATGTATTGCATAATTATGAATGCTTGCCAACAGATAAATTATCCTGTGGTGAAACACAAAATTTGTTGAAGAGGTAAACCTTGCTATAGCATCAGAATGGAAAAATGTTTCAGATGGCATCTGGTCTTTGAATTGATTCAATCATGGGAAAAAAAAACCAACTGGTTTTGTAAAAGTAATGACTTATCTGAGATAGAAAAAAAAATACTACCACAATATTTTAAATTATCTTGCATAAGAAGCTTTTAATTTTAACACGGTGAAATAATTGCCATTAAACAGATGAGTTTATGTCACTATCTAAGCAATTCTGACATAACTTGAAAAAAACACAAGCATTTGGGAAACACAGGGTCAAAAAACCCTCTCTGCCTCAATTCTCATTGTAGCCCATCTCCCCCTTACTGCTATTAGCCTTTCATAATGTAAAACATTTCATTTCCAACAGATAATACTTTCAGTCGAAAGGTAATTTTTGAAGTCTATTACTTGCATTCTTAGTGAAGAGCACAATGTAGCATTTTGTTCTAATATGCCATCGAAATTGTTTGAGTAGACACACCATGGAATCAAATACAAAATGTCAAAATGGTTTCCATTAACTATGCACATTTGCACTGCTTCAGTTAATGGGCATGTTTTTGTTCTTCTCCTTCATCTTTGCATCTATAAGACGAAATGATTCAGTTAATGTAACTGAAAAGTACATTGAAAAGGTAGAGCAAATTACAAAAGCATCAAACCACAATTCCACCCACGTACTTTATTTTATAATGAAGTTTAATAATGACTAAAATTGCCTTCAGATTTAAACATCAGTCATTTCTGCAATTGTGGTTAATGTGAAAAATCTCACCCACAGTAATGTTTTAGGAAAACATTGTGGAAATGTACATTATATTTTATACTGAAATGTCATAATGAAATCTTAACTAGATATCACTGAAATATATAGTACATTAAAAGTAATTTGTCGCTATGGGCAGGACTGAAACAGGGACTGTGTCCCCATCAGCATGAAAACAGGTAGGGAAAGTTCTTTTATATTATAAAAGCTCTATTGTGCTTCAGCACCATTATGGTGAGAGAGTCTTTGATACTATCTTTGATAGTAGGTATCATCTAAAATACTGCTATAATGCCTAAATTACTTGTTTTGTACTGATGGTTTCATAAAATAGTGCTTTATGAGAGTGAGCATCAATGAGAATATTATTTCCTCAGAAGGACACAAAATGGATTAATCTTCATTTTGAGACAGAAATAAGATATTTTTGAATGGTTGCCTTTCCTAGCCCTGCCTTGTGAGGCTGCAGTATGCCATCAGATCCTTATGTCCTGAGTGGACCATGTCTAGGAATAGGATCCCTGGGAAGGTCGCTGGGCTGCTTCTGGCACCCAGGAGAGGGTTTCAGCAGCACCAAATGACTTCACAATTATCGAGGTTCCTGCTGCAAAGAGTAGAACAGAAATGTTCTCACACAGCTCTGTGCCTCGTTCAGATAGGGCTAAGCATTGTCCTTCTCTGGCTGAATGAATTTTTAGACGTTGAAATTTAATTTGGGTCAAAGTTGGATTAACTGCCATGGAAACTGTATTTAAGCCTCTCTTAAAAGGAAAAAAAAAAAAAAAAAAAAAAAAAAAAAAAAAAAAAAAAAAGAGAGAGAGAGAAACCCTATGCTCTGAATATTCAGGTTCTCTTAGTGAGTGAATGAATGAGCTCTCCTGATAATTAAATTTAAAGCCAACCCTGCACAGCACCACTGTAAGGAGCTGTGGGCCAGGAGAGGCAGCCCGGGCTCGGGGCTGGGAGGGAGAGGCAGCTGTGGATGTGCTCCTGTCCCAGCAGCTGCCTGTCCCTGTTCCATCGCCCCTTCCTCACCCACTTACACGTTAAATCCTACACTAGCTGGGATTTGGGGTTTCCTCCTCGAGGTTAAATTTTCTGGCAGTGGTCACCAGATGGCAGTATGATATCATCAACCCCTCTCCCCCATAGACCCCCTCAAACCACGAAGTGCAAAAAGGGGTTCAAATGGTCCGTGGCATCCTATATAGAAATTCAGATACAGTTAGTCTTACAGCTGAGCTAGACAAGATTTCTCCAAGACTGAGCAAGTGCTGCTTCCACTCAATTTGATGGTCAATGTGCTGCTAAATATCAGAAAGAAATTAAATAATTCATTCTACCTTGGTTTATTTACAGTATATATTACTTCTGCAGGACATAACTTTCTATAGAGCTCTAAGCACCCGAATTTTGGATGACCTAAGGAACCAAACTCTCGATTATCTTGTCAGCTGTCTGCTCAGGCTCAGTCCCAATGCTCTTCAAGTCCAGATTTCTTATAATGGACTTTTTTCCAGGAGGATGTATGGTTAACTTCCTCAATAAACTAAAATGTACATAGTTCAGATGCACTGGGTGAGTCATACAGAAACTCTGAGATGATGATGCAGTATCCTCTGGGGCCACATTGCAACACAAAATATGTGCTCTCCCCTTATAGACACATGGACACAACCTGCAGTTAGTTTGTAAACCCTCCATTTCTGCCTCTGCCTCAGTGCAGTTGCAAAAGTCTGTAAGAAAAAAAAAAAAAAAAAAAAAAAAAAAAAAAAAAAAAAACCCAACCAAAAAAAACAAATAACAAAACCCAGGTTCTTTCTTTGTGTGACAAACATCAGATTTAAAACCCTCTGTTTATTCAATTGAATGTCAGTTTTAATGGAAATGTCTGGGACTGCAAAAACAAAGTGAAAAGACAAGCAGTCAGATGGCCTGCAATCCTCCTTATGTGATTCCTCCAACACCATCACTATGGAGATATAAGTAGATCATCTGCTGCCAGCGATATTGGACTATCAATACTGATGCTTATGCTTCTGTTCTGTAGGTCTATTTTTTTTCAGGTCAGACAATGATCAAAAATTTACAAGACCATCATTTCCAACACGTCACGCTTCCTTATTGTATGCTTCCTTAAACCCTGTGGACGTAAGTTGCGAAGATGGGTAAGCATTGCCTAAATTATCTGCAGCACTTAGGTATGTGAATCTTGTCCTTTAACATATTGTTTTTCCCTCTGCACAGAAGAATGTGACACCATGCTCTCTAATTATCTGAATTAATTCTCCAAGCTATGGCCTGGTTCTATTAAGTCACACCCACAAGGTTTTGTCTGTACACAGGCACAGAAAATAAGACACTGCTAGTTACTCACTGTATCCTGGAAAAATTCCTTGACACTGCAATCTATGGGTCACAGCTATTGTACTCAGGTCACTGGTTTTGTATGCTGCTATAATAACTAAAAATACTCTATTCAGGGCTCAGCACCACATGATGAAAACTGGCCTGGGCTGCTATCAGCTTGTCCTGCTCCCGCCAGGGAGTTTGTGTCAGTTAGAAAGGTGTTATTCCTTAAAAGAAAAGGAAGTAATTTGTTTTTTCTAAGAAGTTTAAAGGTCAAGAGGAAAAATTCAAATGCAAAACCTCTTATCACCATCCGCTTACTAGATGCAAACTAGTGCTAGGTATAGGTAAGAGAAGAAATAATAATGAGTGAAGGTAACACCCTTTGCAGGGGGTGGTACCCCATGTGCCAGTTATTGAACTATGGGACAGACCAAGATTCAGATATGCCATACACTCTATACAAAAAAAATCCCAAAACTAGGTCTCCTTTTCCAGAGATATGTTTTGAGTAATGTCTAATCTATCAGATATTACTAATAAGAGACCAATATTTGCCCATATCTAACTCAGTATCATAACATAGCTGATATCACATTAAAAATAGGGTAAAATTGATTGCTGCTAATGCCCCTGAGTCAAACCATTTATTATTTACTTACTGAGCAGATCTATACGGAACAAGAAACTTGTCTTTGCCCCGAGGACCTTGGTAGATGTTCAGCTGGAAAAGCAAGTAGTAGATCTAAGCATTATTAAAACCTATTCCCTGCTACAGCATGAAAAAATTAAGCAAAGCTGGATTCAAGCTAAAGGTACTGCTGACTTAGTTTTTTAATGCAGTGATGCTTAAGAATCTTTGTGGGTTTGTTTCAGTTCTTTTTCTCTAGTGTACTTATTGGAGCTTTACCTACTTGTCTTCAAAGCAGAGTAAAAAAGACAGAAAAAGAGAGACAAGTGTAGTAGGATTTCTCTCTTTGATCCTGACCAACAGCTGAAATGTGACTGCACATTTCCATCAGAATTGTCTGATTTGTTTTTTCAGTGGATGATTAACAGCTCTGGCAGATAGAGAAGGAGATGGGTGTCTGAAGTGGGACACAAGCAAAGAAAAGGTAATATTTTCATGCATAAATCTGGGGAACCACTTTATTAGTGATCAGAATAAATAAAAATGCACAAAAAGGAGAAGAATAAAAATATGTATATACACCTAAATGTGAAGATGGATATGGAAATATGCAGAGAACTAGTGACCCAAGGACACAACACTGCAGAAGAGAAAAAGAGACCTACACCTTCTGCAATGAATGGTAGCCGTGGAAAGATGTGGGAGGAGCATGGCTTCATGATGGAAAGTGGATGAATCATAAAAAAAATCCCCTCTTGCCTTTGATTAAATCTATTTGACTGCATTAAGTTTTTGTGCTAATAGTTGTGCTATCAGAGTCTGTGGAACCCCCCATATATGTGTAGAGAAGATCCACCTTTTATGGTTTTGAAACATATTTACCAACATATATTTTTGCAGTGGTTTGTAAACTTAGCTCAACATAAGGAGCAAGAATTCTTCTGTATCTAAGGGTAGCCCCTTGCAAAGGTGAGTAAAAAGTTCTTGTCTAACACACCACACATGCAGGCACAAGCTTCATTTTGGAGCAGACTTTACACTCCGGGTGCTTCTTAGACTCCAAAGATTGGG
The DNA here is from genome assembly GCA_013389925.1 of Aegithalos caudatus. NCBI lineage: Eukaryota > Metazoa > Chordata > Aves > Passeriformes > Aegithalidae > Aegithalos > Aegithalos caudatus. The sequence goes on along the minus strand of WEIU01000398.1, from coordinate 78,604 downwards.
CATGGAAATCAGTTAAAGTGCAGAAAGGGATCTATTTTAAACATACGTCAATCAATCCCATTTGCTGTTTGGAGTCTGTACATGGATTTTTCATGTTATTTCTTGGCTGTTAAAGTTGGTGCCAGAGCGAAGGCATTTGTTTTTCTAACACAATGTTCTATATGCGTGAAAGAGGACTTCAAAAGTGGAACAAAGCTCCTGCTGTCAGAACAAAATCATAACTGTGCTGAGGACATAGAAGAGAATAACAAAGATACTATTGTTATCTCTCTATATTAAATGAAAATCAAATTTGAAGAGTTCAAAGCCTGCAAACCATCCCATTATTCTATTTTTAAAAGGAAATTAGATGACATCTGCAAAGGTAAGTGGTTTGGGTTTTTTTCCTGGGTTTTCCATGACTCATTCACAGCAAATGCACACACATGAACAATCAAAACAACCCTAAAACAACCAAAAAAATAAAAATACAAACCCAGCATACCAAAAAAAAACCTACAGTGTGAGAAGTGACTCTTCATTTTAGCTTACATGGTCAGGTGACACACTCAAAATCCAGTGGCATCGAACACATTAAGTAAACATTTTTCTTCTGGGTTTGGGTGCTGTTGGTTGTAAAAATAATATTCAAAATATTAGAATAATGAAAAACCTGACAGGATGTGTCATGCGCCAAATGAACATTAAAGAAAGATTAATAAGGCAGAAAATATGCTCCAGTCTTTTTTAATGTGACCTAATTACATTGCCATAGTATTGCATATGAAATTAAAAAGAACTGTAAATTTAGAGGATGCTGATACTTTGGGGTTTTCTTTCTCAGTTTTTTTTTTGCTTTTCCAGAACCCTTCAATACATTGATATTTTGCTCTACAATTTGCCTTTGATTCTTATGTCTCTGGAGCAATTCTCCTATCAGAGAAGTTTTCCCCATGATTGGCAAAAGAAGTTTTTCTCTCAAGTTAGTTTAAAATGCCACTAATGATACATTAAAGATTCTTCACTAGTAAGAAATTTGACAGGAGATTTTAAGAGATGTCATTGTCATGTGGATACAGCAACATTCATATCCACTCCTGGGCAACTCTGGTAGATGTTTTAAGAAAAGCATCTGCTAAGTGTACCTCTGGATCAACTTCTGAAGACCATTAAAAATATACAGAACTGGAGGACTGACTCAGGGTCTGCAAAGCCTGCCTGGTTAAAGAGAAAATTTTATAAGTGCTACTTTTTATGAAAAGATGACTATTGAAATAGTTGTTATGTTCCTTGCTCTACTACTGTTGACCATCTAGTGCAGGAATCTGGTTGAACATAATCAAAAAGTAGAAAAAATGCCTTGGAGTAATGGGGGAGGGATAAAAAACAAATGACACCTGTGTATTGCAGTCAAAAAAAATCACTAATGGGCATCCTTCTTACAATACAGATTTTATGAAATGGTGGCAATACTCCTATCCTTTATGATTTCCTGAAGAATGGACACCTATTTATAAATGAATGGCTCTGTAATAACTTGGTGACACCTTCATAAATCTCACCAATGTAGAGCAGCGTGTGACACATCTGATGAGAAATGTGTTTACTCCTTTTGGATTAAAAATAGAAAAACACAATAGAACAAGTTCATTGGCAGGTTCAGGTGGCCACTTAGTGTATAATAGAATCAGGAAATGAAAGTGCCCTGTGGCACAGAGAAAAACAGCACTAGCACCCCTTTTTAGAGGACATGAACAAGCATGTTACTGTGGCTTGAGTTGGTTTTTTTTAATTATTTTCAGCATTTAAATACCAACAAATGTAACTCTTTACCATCAACTAAATATTTATTCACTTCTTCTGTTTGTTATTTCTTCATTAACAAGATTTTCCCTGCTGTGCAGTGGAATATGGGAGTAACTTTGCAAATGTCAGAAGCACTCAATTTGGATCAACTGGAGGAAGTGATAACAAGACTCATAATCAAGTGGAAGTACAATAGTGGCACATTTCAAGCTGCGAAATAATAGATCAATTCAGAAGGCTCTTTCTCATGGGATAATACCTCCATTTGTTCTTATTCTGAGATTTGTTTTTATTCTCTATCTCAATGGAACAATATATTTTTCTTTTAGCATCTTATTTGGAGGCAGAAATTTAAATTATACTAGACCGCTAATTGTTGTTTTATAAAACAAATGCTGTATTTCAATAAAGATAAACTTAAGCTAATGTAGGGTTTAAAAGCTTTGGATTCAGTCCTAACTTACACTTCTTACATGTCTGTGTTGTAGTGGCAGGGAGTTTTAGCAGCACAGTGAAAAATATTACACATCCTGTTTGACAAGAACACTGCTGAAATTTATTGTTGCAGCAAGACAGGATCACAGAACCAAGATAAACAGAGCTCTTATAAAAACTGAGCTTTTAAATTTGAAAATGAACATTTTTTATGCCATAATATAGTCTATAAAATTGTTGCAACTTCATAATTTAGTAAGAAATTCTGGAATATTTTCCTTTTGTTGCCTGTATTTCTGGATTTCTAATCTGTGGCAACAATAAAATGTCATTAGATTAATTTCATTGATACTGCTTACTGTTCTGTCTACATCTTTTTACAGTGCAATGACAGGTTAATATTAGTCTGTTTCCATTATTTTTCAAAGATATTACAGTAGAATATTGTCTCAAAGTTACAACTCAAGGTCTTCCTCCATTTCCTGTTTTCTAATCAGTCTGTGGCTTCTGAGTCATTCTTTTATTTAAAACTGAAATTAATTAGGTGTATTCTATTGTTATAGCTCAATGGGAAAAAAATACCTTGTATAAATTTTATTAAACATAATAGTCTTTATCCAGTAGGCCATTTTACAGAACTCTGCAAGTTTTAGCATGATTATTCATATGATTAGAAGTTATGAGATTGGGTCTCTCTTTAGCTGATGTATATTTTTATGTTCTTTGACTAAAGAGATGCTTTAACATAAATTCCATTCAAAAAACTTCATTATGGGATAAATCAATGTCCTTGGCTTTAGGTGCCTGCTATATCCTACAAAGTTGAGTAGGTCCCCTGAAATCTGACAGGGACAGGAATAGGATCCATTGGGCAAAATTTTGGCACAGCAAAGTCAGGTTTAGATTTGCAGTCACCCTTTAAGTGGAAGACTTTCTTTTTCCTAGTTTGATAGCTGACTTGGACACCAGAGTTGTGGGGGAAAATATTTAATAGAGCACTAGATATTGAACCCTTAGTTACTGTAAATTTTCATTTTTTCCTTGAAGTCGATGATGCCATGCTAGCTTAAACAGAGAAAGAGTTGTCTTAAAAACTTCCCCTCCACACATACATCTGTATTTGGCTGAGCCTTCCAATCTGCACTTCCCTTTAGAGTAAAAGATAATCATGGATGTCCTGTCATGAGGGGTCATCAAGTTGAAGAAAAATGCTTAATTTGTCTGGAATTGGGACATGTAGAGCAAAATACCTGTCTACAGACAACTCAGTTTTAGACATCTAACCAAATCTCAGTCTCTTCCCCTGTGCCATCCTGGAATGGGAACATTTCCAAACCACACAGAGAGAACCTAGACCTTTTAATGCACTCCTGTCTCTATTGCCTGGTCCATGAGACCATTCTTTCACAGACAGGATCCACATCCTAATCTCCACCATGCTTCCATTGGCTTTTTCCTTGCCAGAGAAATCACTGAGACCAGTGATTTAGTAGGATTTGAAAAGGATCATGCATTTATACTGGCAGTAAGTGTGCTTTAAATTAAGTTAAACAGATTTTTTTT
>WEIU01000398.1:31263-74789 GCA_013389925.1 Aegithalos caudatus | reverse complement strand
TTTTTTTTGTTAGGAAGGGATATAAACCTTACTGCTTCTGAGATCAGCAAATTTGTAGCTGCTGGAAAAAGCTGTTGTCTTCTGAACAGAGATGCTGCACCCCTGCCATGTGGGCAGCTCTGAGCCTTCCTGCTGGTGCTGGTACATACTGAGAACAATACCAAGAGCTCAGTGAAGTAACTTGGTTCAGATGTTGCCTCAGAGGACAGCTAACAGGCAAAGAGCACAGCACTTCAGGTTTGTGCACTACTCAGTGTGATTCAGAAGAGGCAAGGGTACAGGGACCAAATATCTGTGCACAACCCACATAACTGAAGCCCTTCACCATACACAAATTTCAAGGAAAATTCCACATATCTGTTCCTGACCTGAAAGCAGTTCCTTCTAATTTTTTCCCTAACTCTACATACAGAGTATTATATTAACATTAACCTGGATGTATGATCTTCAGCATGGATAGAGGATGAAAGTAATGTTTCATGCTCTGAACATTTATCTTCCAGATGTTTTGATACAAAGTAGCTAGCTACCGCATAAAAGATGACCAGAGAAGGAAAGACTAGATTGCATCTATTAATTTAAGGGGAAAATATACATACAATACATAAAAATCAGGTTCACTGCTCCATCAAGCTCATTAACGATCTCCTACAGGGATAAACCACTTTACTTAAGACTGCCATCTGAAGGACAGAAGAATATGTATTTTATTATTTTATGCTTCCTGAGAAACTGAAGAAGTGTTGAGAATATAATTTCCTTCAGACCAATATCACATGAAAGAAATTAGGGCAGCAGATGACCCCTCTTCTCATCATGTCTTGGAGCTGAAGACCTTTTTTAAATTTTTCTGTCCTAATCTCTTCTTCTTGAAACATGGAATCTTCTATGATGTCATAGAAGTCGATTTCTTGAGGAGAATGGTGAATTAAAAGCAGGTTTTGTGGTTCTACTCTGGGCCATTGTGACTGTTTTAGTACTTGTATTTTTTTTTAAATTACAAATAACATTATTCATACTCTACCTGTTGAAACAGAGTATGTGCTTCTGCTGCCCATGATACTGGCAATGGAAGTATGGTCTAGAGATATTAAAAATTCTTAGACAACAATATTCTTACCACTTTGGTATAATAGAAAGTGAATTATTTTCAAGGTAAATAGTCTGGTTGCACAGCCTTGCTTTTATCATTTTTCTATATGGTGTCATGGCATGGTCACACTCTGCTAAATATAGACATATGAAGGGGAAAACCAATCTTTTTGTTTTCACTGATGTGCAATAGCACATCCACCACTGAACTCTATTTCCTTTGAATGTGATGACATTATTATGCATAAATCTAGCACTGCTCTGGACAAGCTAAACCATAAAATGTGAATGTTCCTAAAACTGCCTTAGAATATGTTTATTTTCAATTCATATAAAAATGTTACACTGAAAGTGTCAGATGGAGATAGATAGATACATACATAGATAAACTTTCTAACAATCAGTGCTGATATGAAGCTCATAGTTTAAATTACACTCAGATCACACATCTAAAAAGCAGGCTTTCAATGTAAGCTCTCAATGTAGCTTTGAAATGTCAAAATTAGGATTGCCATTGTATGTTTCTGGGCATATATATATATATTTTATATATATATATATAAATTATTGTCTTTTACTGTTTTCTTCAATTACAAAATAATTCCTCACATACAACCTACCTCATTCAACATGCAAAACGGTCTTAGGAATAATTTAATCAATATTCTAGGTTTGTTTTTCCCTTTTATTCTGCAACATCTGGCCATATCTGTTCCTTAGACATAGATTTAGAGACAGACGAATACATTTTTCTTTTCAGTGACACTCATTATATCCACAACTGAGTGGATATTAATTAATTTATATTAATTAATTAATTAATTATAATTATTTTCACCAATCTTATATGAGCTGAAGAGTGGCATGAACATTATGCAGTAGCCAGAGTGGTTAACACATATGGGAAAACAAATCTTTCCAGTGGTTTGTAAGCAGAAGCTGAGACACAGGTAACTCAGACCACTTACAGCATTTAATACCACATAGTATCTTACATAATCTTACTGACTTCAGCTGAAATTGGAAGTTCATAGTGTTTTCCTTAGTCAGATTCCCTAGTACTATAGTAAAAATTAGTGATGAGCTGCAAAAACTACAATTTGACATGACTCCCTTATATTTTATGGCTGTATGTCCTCTTGGTTGGGAGCTTGAATTCCACCAAACTGGCTGGAGTTAAGTCCCTCTTTAAGAAGAGATCCCAAAGAGGGAGCAGAGTGTGGAGAATGTCTCCAGCTGACACCCATGACACCCATGGCTGGCTGCAATTACAGTGCTGATGCCGTGCAGTTCAAAGGCAGGAAGTTTGTGGGTACCTGCCTGCAAGACATCCTTGGCACACAAGCTAAGGTGTGGTAAGAGAGGGATCTGCAGGCTGTGTTCAAGGGATTTTGACTTCATTTGATCTGCTGTTTTCTTGAAGTTCCCTGTGATAGTCACCAGACAACTGCAACTGGTGAAAATACATTCTGAAAGGGCTGCCAGGAATGGGAGAGCATTGCAGGAAATGAAAAGGGCAAAGCAACAATAATAAACAGTAATAAATACTTACGTCACAATACATATCCAAAAAGGAATGTTCAATAAGAGTTGCACAGAAAACTTTAATTTTCCAGTTTTCTCATTTCAGACTGTTGAATGTAAATGTGGGCAGAAGGTGTGGTGTTGAAGGTGAGCCCAGACTTGCTCTCCTTTGAGCAGTGAGTGGGGTGAGCCAGCCTCCAGCAAGAGCTGACTGACTTACTCTGTTACAGCTCATTGTGTGTGGTGGCCAGCAGTGGATCTAGCCTGCCTGAATTTCTGAAGTCCCCTTCTAAACTTGTTTTAGAAACCACACCTTTTATGCATGAGAAGTACACTTTTTGTGTCTTTCAAAGTCCACTCTGACAACTCCATTTGGTGGCATTACTTGCACTGTCAGTTGTTTGCTATTGATCATGTCCATTCTACAAATATCACTTGTGCTGTAACCTATTTTTCCAAATTATTTTTAGTTCTATTTTTGTTCTTATTTGCTTTCTAGCTATGTGAAAGACAATCCACATCTCTGCATATTTTTGTTGTTTTTGTCTGGATCTTTGGTAATTCTGCTGTACCTTTTTATTTTGCTCAGGAATTCCTAGAACCCCAATGTCCTTAAATTCAGAATAATGAAATCTTGAAATATTAATAGCTGATTAATACACGCTAGGACATGATTATGTATTCTGTTATGCTCCTAATTATTCTTCAGATTCTAGTTATATTTATCGACACCGCTCAATTCTAAGCTGTGTTTTTGAAGAACAGTTTGCAGCTACAAAGTCTCTTTCCGGAATGTTAGTAATTACACTGTTGGCCACCCTTTTACTAATACTTGTAGGTTATTTCTTCTCCTAGGCTTTAAACTCCACCTCTTAACATATAACTTCATCTAACTGTTTATCATCTACTTGGAAGTTTGAGCTCCTTGACAACTTCTCACAATCAGCTTTAGATTAGCCCAAATAATTCTGGATCATTTTCAGATTTTTCTCTCCTTATCATTCAAGTGATACCGTTTATGAATATGTCGAATAGCACATTTTTCACATGTAGAACATGTAGAGCTCCTTTCTTTCTGAAAACCAGCTACCCACTCCTGCCATCTGTTTCTTATACTTTCACCTGAACCATATGCTCAGTGGCTCCTCTGAAGATGACTGATACATGAGTCATGACTTCTCCTTGCAAAGGCTAGGTTGGCTTCTTTCCTAGTATATCATGTTTTTCTCTTTTATTACTCAGTCTGTGAAATGGAATATTCCTACAGATTTGCTCTTACATAAATTTAATTTCTTGGTTTGTAGTTGTCTGAGTTAATCTAGAAAATCCTTAAAAATTTTGGTAAGATATTTGCCACTTTCCTTTCTTCAGGTAACACAACTAATTTAAATGGCAGACTATTATTCACAGATAATAGCTTAGTAATTGTTTATTTCTGTTGTTTAAGAAATCCTGATGGAAGCAGTCCTGTGGGCTTATGTTCTGGTAAACTAGCTCTGGAGTAGGAAGCTCTCTGGCCTCTTCTGCAATAAATGTTGACACAAGGAATTAATTTTGAGGGTATTTTTCTCCAATAACCTCACCTTAGTGAATTTCCCTTTTATGATTTGATTAACTGTTGGACCCACATATTTTACTGAAGATATTTCCTTCACAATTTAGGAGGAAAATTTGTTTAAATATTTTTACCCTATTAGCTTTACTCATGTGTGTTTTTACATATGACCTCTGGAGTGTTTTTAAAAGAAGAAAACAGAAGAAATTCTTTCCTGTGACAAAAAATAACAGAGGTGGAGAACTTTGGAGATTTTAGCAGAGAGCCAGTAGCAGCAAAGTAGTCCTTGCAGGTCATCTGCAGAGCCCTGAGATAACAGTTTGCCATTATTTTGTCATTTTTACCAGCAGCAGAACAATAGTGAGACTCAGGACATTTGTGTTCATCCAGCCATGTGCAAATTGAGCAAAGCCTTTTTATTTCTCATTCCTCCCTTCTTTGACTTCTTCTTTGCCTTGACCTTGATCTTTGTATCAACTTCTTTGAAAGGTTTTGGTTGGCTTTTTCCAAGAGTTGCAACCTGAAGTTAATGTTCAGTCTATAAAATATCAGCCCAAACAAGCTGGCAAATTTACAAGTCAGTGAAAACAGATCTTTATAATTGAAAGCACAAAAGTGGCATAATATGAGACAACATGACGTGTTCTGCCTAAAATAGCTACTGTTAAAGAAAATCACTTTCAGCTATGTGCTTTCAGGAGCATAAATGAGGGAGAACCACTGGGTGTCAATCATATTATGGCTTCCAAACTGTAAATGAAACAAAATATAGATTATTTCATACAAACAAAAACACTTGACAAAATTCAAAATCCTCATACGATTACTCTACAAGCATTTTCTCAAAAAGTTGTTCTGTTATAAAAGGCTTATATAACTTAACTTTCTGCTGCTCTGTCTCCCTCTTGCAGAGCTTTACAGGAGCTTCACACTGGAAATCACTTCCCAACAACTTACTCATACAAATGCTATGCTGTGTGTTACAAACCCTTGCCATGGAAATTTGGGAAAGGACTGGTGCTTTCAGAGACCTAACTTTCAGGGAGGTCTTCTGCAAAACCGTGAAACTAATCTGAACCTTACACTTAGTTCAGGTTTCATTCTCTGACCTTGCATCACAGATCCTATGAATAAAACATTGTCCTTTCAGTGCAGTCTCAATAACTGGACATTTTCTGGGTCCGTGGATTTGTACAATGAGATATCTACTCCAATCTGTGTACATAATGCTCCAATGCCTGCCAGGAATGGCTGCAATATTGACGCCTTTCAATGTGGATCACATCATTCACAGAGCAGAGTTCAATAAAATGATACTGTAGTTAACAAGTTTTATAACACAAAGTTACTTTAAAACATGGAACTAATCAGGAGGAAGCCTGTTTATGCATGTCACAGTTACATTGAATTGTCAATAAATAAACAAAGATTTGCTTCACCTATTGTCATGTAGATCAAGTAAGTCATTAATCTAAACTAATGAAGCTTAAGATATTTGACAGGCAGTTTTTATGGAGCTCTTTCTTAATGATATGTTTGCTTTTCTTTATAACACCGAGAGACCATTATCTAGAAAGCAGCAAATTATAGCCCAAAAGCCTTGAATCTACTGCTTCTCTCTTTATCCCTGGCTCACATTGTGTAGCATTTACACTAACATTTTCACAGAGCTCTCCTGGATGAATAGCATTACTCAGAAATGAACAAAAAATCCAGATAAGAAATGCAACAGGAAAATAATGTGTCTATTGCCTGATCTTTAGTCAGTTATGTCATTAGATAGCTAGTGAGTTAAGGATTTTTGAACTGTCCTAGAACACAAAAATGAAGGCTAAATTCAAACACTTTTGCAATGCATGTTCTTTTGAAATTTACTTTTGTTATTAGGAAGCACAGAATAAACCCACTAAATGTTTCAGAAAAAGCAAGCTCATATATCTTCTTGCAAACTTCCAGAAATAAGGTTAGTGGATTATCTTCATGTATTCACAAGTTTGATGTTACAGAATAGAAAAATTAAAGGCAATTTGGTTTCCATTTTCATCTGAAAATTATAAGAAATATTGAGGGAAGACCAACTATTAACATATCAGCTCCATTTCCTATTGTACAAGCTGCTCACACATAAACACCTAGAGCCAATTTAGATGCCACAGGGTGTGAGACACCCATCCAGGACAAGCAGCTGCGACCCTGCTCTAAAGAGAGACCTGTACTTGCATACATAGTGTCTGGAAATCACATCCCCTAGAGCATCTCAGATGTCCCTAGATACTCCTGTTTTGGTTCCTGAATCAAGCACAGGATGCTTTCTGCATTCCTGTGCTTGAGTGAGGGTTCTTCCAGAGGTAGATACTAAATTTTGACTGGAAAGGAACAAAATCTTCCTTAAAAAATTTCTTATTTCTTTTAGTAACCTGTACCATAAATTACCTCATTGTTTAAAAAGTGCTGCTGTTTTTCTATTTTCACTTAAGTTGTTTTAACTCCTAGTCATTATATTTTGCAAGGGTTTGCCAGAGTAAATACCCTAATTGTCTTTCTCTTCCCCTGAAAGTACTGAAATGCTTGAACGTTTAGTGCTCTGGGATCACTTAATGTCATTTCATTCAGAAGAAAATCTTGTCTGGTTTTGGAGAAAATGCTCTTTTCACATAAAATTTATTTGGATTGATGGTATGAGTTCCATTGATCCAGGCTGAACCAAAGTGATGCGACCATTTGTGGAATAAATATGTGTTTATATATATATCCCATTTTTTCTGGCAAGTTCTTGTCTAGTTTTAACCTTTAATTCAGTTTTGAGTGTTCACTTTAGAGCAAGATCTTGACACCTTCTGAGTCACTGTTCCTGGTAAGTTCTGATGTAACCGTGCTCTGCTTATGGTTGCTAACTTTGAAGAGTTAGATACTCAGATGACAACAGAAAACTGAAGTATGAAATTCCTTGGTGAAGTTTCATCAGAAAATTATATATTTTTTTAAAAAAGAGTACAGTAAAACTTCCAAATGTAAACTTTCCAAGTCAGTGGAAACCAATAAAATCACAGATACAATCATAACAGTAAAAAGACTGATACCTGAAATGTCCATGGTAACTCAGATCAAAAGCAAAACTTCTGTGGGTGACAGAATTCTGCATTAATGATGGTGTTCAGCAGTTTCATGACTTTCTATCTGTGTAACTTTCCTGTTCTTCTTCTGCTGCATACTCTGAATTTGTGCACATCTATATAAGTTACCCAGCTGAGATTTCTCTTTACTTTGTTGACATAATCAAGGCTACCAGAAAAATTGATTTCTACAGTCAAGAGAATGGAGGACGTAAAGGCAGGAGAGAAGCTCAGCATCTGGTTTAATAGCTAGGGCAATTCTTTTCTATATCTAGACAGGTGGACTATGGTCTTCTAAAATGACTCCAAATAGCATCACACATGGCATTAAATGACGTTTTAAAAAAGTCATTCCACAGGCCAAGGAGACTTAGATGATCATGGACTCAATGTTTTGAGATGATTACGGGAGACTCATGTTCCCACAGAGGCAGAAGAAAACAGGCTAAGTGGAAAAAAAAAAAAAAAAAAAAAAAAACCAAACCTACCACAGAAAACTGTAGTGGAAAAAAGTTTAAAATCAAATGTTTCACTCTTAGCTTTCAAATTAAGAATACTTAATGAGCTCAAGTGGTTTTGGAACTTCCAGAAGAGCACAACTAAAAAGAAATCAGTTCAAAACCTGCCTCTTTAATATCTGTATAATCACATTTCTGAACAGTTGCTGATGGTACCAAACTATTGCCTTGATATCAGTGGCATTCTGATTTTAGACATCAATATGTGGCTTCTTAAGAGGCCAAAAACTACATGGAAATATTTTGTGTATTATCTGAAGAAAAGTTTCAAAGAGACCAGAACAGATTTTTTTTCAATCAGAACAATTTTCTGATGGATCATGCAGTTTTTGTGAATTAATATGTTTCATGGGGCTGTTTCAATTAGATTTTATGTCTTCCAACCCCATTGAGAATCATTGCAGATTGCTTTGCCCAGATTAAAATATTTCACTGAACTAAGGAACCTAAAACACTTTATTTGAAAAACTTCTTGAAATTTCTGATTTCTTTGTCACATTAAAAGTCTCTTGTGCCTGAGGCCTGACCTTTGCAGAAGCGCTTTTTTCCAAAAGCCAGAACAACAAAAATTACAATGATGGGCAAAAGCCCAGACACATAATGCTGAGTGCACCATGCAAAAATCTCGTACTTTTGTAAACTTGAGACTTCATGCTCAGCTTGAAATTCTGACCATCGGTGACTTTCAAGGGCTTAGGACACTGACAAAGTGTGAAGTATTCAGTTAACATCAAGAGTTAAGTCCCACCACGTTCAGTTGTACCTGCATTACACAGATGTGTCAGAATGGATACATGTGTTGGGGTGTTAAGGCTTTAGTACCATGAGTAACAGCACTCTTTTAGCAACCTCTTTCAGCCTGATGTAAATATGACAGTAGTCAAACACAGAATATCACAGATTTTCAGGCCTGAAGCAGGAACTCGAAAGAGGCTGCTCTATACACTGAAAACATGTTATTACAGGAATTAGATGATATCCAAGAATCGTAGTTCAGTACTAATTGTTCACAAAATATCAACTCCCAGATGCTAACCCTGTATGTTTACCATTGTTAAGAAAACAACCATTATGAAAACTCCCTGCCTTTCAAATTATCCTCTAAAATATTTCAGTTTCTCTTCCTGTTTTGGACCCTAGAGAATTCTTTACAGCTCCTATGAAAAGAAACAAATTTTATTTATCAAGTTTCTTTTGCTAAGTAGACAATCTACTTCTGAACTGCTACAGGACTAATTCAATGTAACTGAGGTTTTCATTTAGTATAAGCCATCTGAACACACCATCCTAACTTAAAATGGTTCTGTGAATCTCTATAGCCAATCTGGCTGAGGTTTGTTCTCATTTGTAGATACTTGCCACTGATGTCATCCAAACTGTTGTCAAATTCCCTTATGTATAAAGTATAAATATTGGTAGATGCTCAGTATAAATGTTATCTAATAGGTACTCAAGAAAACAAACTCTCCACAGAAAGTGTTGGGTTGTATCAAAACTTCTATAACTTTACAATAAGAGGGTTTCTTTATTTTCTGTGATTAAAAAAGAATCTGTTCTGTTTACTATATAGCCATTTACATTCTGGCTTAGGATTTTCAAGAAGAATAAAAGTCTGTTTCCATTAGCACTAAAAGCATAGAAAGACTTTCACCCTAGAAATGTCAGGCACCATTACTTTCTGTAGAGTCTGAAAGCACTGCATCTGTTGTTGTCAGAAATGGGCAACATGTCTATCCAGAGAAGAGCAATGAAGCCTGTGAAAAGAATTTGTAGAAAGGCAGGCAACATTTTTATAGACGGAAAATATCAGCAGTGGTAAGAAAAATACCAAATTTTCCTTCCTTAAGGAAGAAACACATGATTAAAGAAGATACTTGAGCTATTTGTTTTGCAGTAGGAAGAGTAAATGCTTTGTATGGTTGAGGCAATGTGATTTCCAAAGTTTGTAGCACACTTCAGATACAATGGGTGAACATGATATTGGCATGTGGTACTGCATTTCAAGAGGCACTTCAAATAACCAGTGTTGACTTGAGATAATCCTTTTTGTTACTGTTGTACACTCCAAAAAGCAATTTTTTCAGAAAGATGTTATGCTTAAGAAGCAGATGCTGAACTTAAATGTTCATGAAAAAATAACAAATGAAAATTCCAAAATTATTAGAAGGCAAAATTAACCATATATGCTTTTTTAGTATTTACATAATTCTCATTCATGTAACAGACTCACCTTAACTTGGATAGAGACATTAATGTATCTAAGGCTTTGTAAGACCATCCTACGAGCATTTTCTCAATACACACATGCTGCACACAAATGAAGTTTTATAGACTCTGTGTCTTATAACAGGCCAGTGTGGATTTACTCTCTAAAAAATTATATGGTCCAGCCACATACACCCTTAGACCTTCCCTGATATTTAAACAGCTTTTAAAACACAATATATATCAATATAATAGCATTTTCATTCTCATTTTTTGGGGTTAAAAACCCCCAAATGTATACACAGGAGGGTTTTTATTTTTTTAAAAGCTATTATTATTGTTATTATTATTATTACTACTATTAAATTATTTTATTCAGCAGATATAAAAGGGCAGTGATTTTACATATAAAACCATATCTGTTCCAAGTACATCTGATGACAGTAATTACCTTCATGGTCATGAGTCATATCAAAAATAATTTTTTTTCAAAACTGTGAAATTCTTTCTCTTTAACTGAATTACAGATACTTCATTTTAAATATAGACTTTACTTGGAAAATTCTTGTAACACAGTTCTGACTACCCACTCAATAGTTTTTATTAGTTTTGGGTTTAAAATAAATATAGCCAAATGAAATTCAGAATTTAGTAAAATGAGAGGGTAATGCTGGAAGACAAGACTCCTCTAAGAGTTCAAATAAAGACTAAACCTACTCTTTTTTTCTTTTTTCATATAGAGAGTATGATATAGTGCACTAAACCACAGCACTGGTAATCCAGTGTGAAGGAACATTCTTTGACAATTGCATGAACTCTTAGCACCTCACTTTATAGCCTGTTGGGGAAAGAGAAGCTGAATATAGAATCATTGAATTATATAGGTGGAAAAGCCTTTCAAGATCATCAAGTGGACATTCTCCCAGTATCTTTCTTGAGGAAAAAGAAACTTGAACACAGCTTCAGCACCTCAATCACTGCCCAGGTCCTGCTGGCCACATTATTTCTGATACAGGCCAGGAATCCAATGACCTTCTTGGTCCCCTGGACATACACTGGGTCATGTTCAGCTGGCTGTTGACCAGCACCTCCAGGTCCTTTTCCACTGGGCAGCTTTCCAACCACTCTGCCCCAGCCTGTAGCACTTGGCCTTGCTGAACCTAACACCATTGGCCTTGGCACATCTATCTAGCCTGTCCAGATCTCTCTGTAGAGCCTTCCTGTACTCCAGAAGACAACATTCCTATCCCAGCTGGTGTTGTCTACAAAGTGACTGAGAGTACACTCAATCCCCTTGTCCAGATCATTAGTAAAGGCATTTAACAGGACTGGCCCCAGTACTGAGCCTTGGGGAGCACCACTCGTGACCAGCTCCCAACTGTATTGAACTCCATTCATCACCACTCTCTGGACCTGAGTTTTAACATCCAGCCAGATTTTTACCTGGAGGATATAACACCCATCCAAGCCCTGGGTAGCCTGTTTCTCCAGGAAAATTCTGTGGGAGTCGGTGCAAGTCCAGATAGACAAAAGTCCAGTCCAACATCTAGTCTTTCCCTCATCTACTAGATGGCTCACACTGTCACAGAAGTTTGGTCAAACAGGACCTGACTTTCCTAAACTGTTTATTCTGGGCCTGATCCCCCGGTGATTCTCCCACATGTTGTGGGATGGCCCTCAAGATGGTCTGTTCCATCATTCCTGACTTTAGAGTTCAAGCACAAAGGTCAGGCTGACAGGCCTGTAGTTCCCCAGATACTCCTACACTTCTTGTGGATGGGTGTCACCTTTGCTAACCTCCTCTCACCTGGGATCCTGATTAACCAGAACTGTTGGTCAATGATGGAAAGTGGCTCAATGAGCCACCAGCTCCCTCAGTACCCCTGGGTGAATCCCATTGATTCCAGTGCAGACTTTGGGTATTTCAAGTGTGGCAACAGATCTCTGACCATTTCCCATTGGATTATGAGGGCTTCATTCTGCTCCACATCCCTGTGTTCCAGGTTAGGGAGATGGGAAACCAGAGAAAAACTGGTCTTATTAACTAGTCTTACTGCTGGTGTTATTAAAGACTGAGGCAAAGAAACCATTAAGTGTCTCAGCCTTTTCTTATCCTTTGTTATTATGTTCCCCCCTACATCCAAAAAAGAATGGAGATTCTCTTCAGCCCACCATTTGTTGCAGATATAATAATAGAAACATTTGTTAGTGTCTTTTGCAGCACTATGCAGATTAAGTTCTATTTGGGCTTTGGACCTTCTAATATACTCCCTGCATAACTTCACAACCTGAGTCACCTACCCCTGCTTCCAAATATCATAAACTCTTATTTTTTACTCTGAATTCTAGACAAATCTGTTCAGCCAGGATTTCTTCTTCTTCTTTGGCACATGGGGACAGCGGGCTTATTCACCTTTAGATTTCCTTCTTGGAAAATGTCCAGCCTTCCTAGACTTCTTTGCTCTTCATGATTGCCTCCCAAGGAACTCTCTTAGTCAATCTCCTACACAGTCCAAACTCTGGAAGTCCAAGGGCCAGTTCTGCTGGCCCCTCTTCTTTTCTAAGAAGCAAAAACTCAATAATTTCACCTCACTGTGCACCCAATGGCCTCCAACAACGACATCACCTGACAATCCTTCTCTGGTCATAAAAAGTGGGTCCAGTGAGCACCCTTTCTAGCTGGCTGCCTCAACAGCTATGTCAGGAAGTTTTCTTCCATGCACTCCAGTAATCTCCTGGACTATTTCCTCTCTTCTGTATTGTATTTTCAGCAGACATATAGTAAACTGAATATGCAGAGATTGTACCCATTAGCTACACAGCAAAAAATTAATTTAATTCACAAGGCCTGGATTTTATTCACTGTGTCTAAAACCACTAGTAAAAGCTATTCAGGGCCTTGGTTAAGCATTGCTAAAAATTATGGAACCTCTCAGTAGGGTCATTTAAGAAAAAACGTATCACAAATTCACAAGTGCATTCTGGTTTGAATGTATTATGGTAATTGAACTGTCATCATAGTGTTGTCAGTATGCATCTGTGTCTAATTGATTTCATTTCATTGCAGTTTTAGCCATAAACAGTATGTGAAAAGTCTGTCTTGAAGGACTAAGGGGTCTGGGGGATGATTTCTCTAGCTTTTGGAGGGTTTGGGGGAAGTTCTTGGGGGAGGGTTGGGATATAGTTTCTTTGGGGGCTGGTTTTTTTTGTTTGTTTGTTTTGGTGTGATATGTAACCAGGAACAGCAGAAATGAGAAAACAGAATATTTAATAAAATTAGCCATATAGTTATGAATTTCAAGGAACTTCAGGGTATAGCTGATTCTTAAATTGATTTTCCCATCACTAATACTAGCATTGATTCAAGTAGGAAAAATTTACTTACAATTTTCCATTGTAGATAATTTTAAAAGAGTTATATAGTTTAGGCCTGAATACCACAGAAAATAATTCATAGCACAGCAATCCATATGCTACACATCTCTGTTAATCTGTCAAGTGAAAATGCTAAAGCAGGAACAGATGAGAACGCTAGATTTATTGTGACAATGTATTTTGGATTCCTTCTTTGCTTTTCTCACCTAAAAACTTCTACATTCTAGATATTATTCTTAGGTAAATTCTTACTCATTACTTCCTCCTCTTCCCTGGTGAAAATTGGTCTGCTCTCACCAAGACTTTCAAATTACTCAAATTAAAAGACTGCCCAAATTACCAGTTTAGTATTCATTATAGGACATCCTTTTGAGTAATGCAATACCTAGCACAATCTCTAAAGTAACATAAATAATTGACTGGGTGGTAAATACAAAGGTAAGTCTGCAGGAGAATATATCAGAAAGTATTGTGGGTATTGCTTTAAACTCTTGTTACAAATTTAAGCTACACAGAGGTGACATACCACCAGAAGAAATTTTTGGCTCACTCATGCAGCCAAAGTTACTTAACTTTTAAGTCTGAGTAAAAGTGTGAGTACTGGTGGATTCACATCAGTGGTTAATCTGGCAGAGGTCAGAAGGGCACACATGCATGTGGGTCTCTGGCTTGGTGACCTAACCAGAGATTGGTTGTTGACAGTCTATGTGTTCTTGTCCTCATCTTGGCTGAGTTAGTTGAATTTGGACACAGTCTAGACTCACATACTGGCCCATGGGCCTGAAAACAGTCCTGATGTTCCCAGTTTAGGTACATAATGTGTGAATGTCAAACCTTTGGTCATGATCACAAGTCAGAGTGGTCAAAATTGCTATTTGGTTAAGCTTATTTATAGTTGTAATATAAAGGAAAAAAAAATATTATTCTATTATCAAGCAGCTTCCTGTTCTTATATAAAGTTAATCTTAAAACAGGTGATGTGAAGTAAAAAGGGTACATCTCTCCTTGCAGCAATTGCCCAAGAATTCTTCTCTCGCCTCTCAGAAATCTGTAGGATCCTGCACTTCTTCCTCTCTCATGGTCAAAGTTTGGCTTATTCATTTTTGTTAAAAATGTAGTTCTTATTATTTTCAGGTTAGCCTCTGTTGAAGGAGACAGCAACATCCTAACTGAAGATATAAATAGGGTCTTCAGTGCTGGTCTTTCTGAACTGCTTGTCACCATGCAGTGAAATTAACAAGGCACATGTTGACAATTTAGATTCCTCACTCAGCATTTCACTAAGCCATTCACTTATCAGGTACTGATATGCCTGATTAAGACCCACTGCAGTCCCTGTGATGACCTTTAGACATACCTTCGCTTTTCCATCCATCAAGAGAGTGAAGCTGTACTTCCACGATCGCCACTTAGTTCCTTATCAGTCAGTCATGGCTGTGGGCTTTATTAATGCAAAATAATTCTCTCATCCTCTTGTCTCCTGACATCACTTTCCCCTCCAGTTTAATGGTGGGAAACAATGAAGTAGCAGTACAGATATAGTGTGTGTCAGATAATCGTGGTAGCTACCAGGCAGTCAGATCATCAGACCTTTCACAGAAGGAAATAGAATTACTGATATGAGAAGGCTGATATCAGATGAAGATGCTTTGTCTAAGAGAATCAAAATGAGCTTTTACAGGTTAGGAGGAAAGCTGATGAAAGTACACACTAGAGAACATCTATAAGCTCACTGAAGAATAGAAATAAAAAGCAAACAAATAATGAAACCAAATGTCAAGATTTATACACAAATTGTTAGCAGCTTTATGAAGCCTACCTATGTGGTGATACTAGAATATTGCTGTATATCCATTCCACAGCTATTTTTCTTTACTTTTTTTCAACTAGATAAAGGTATTTTTCTAA
The DNA here is from genome assembly GCA_013389925.1 of Aegithalos caudatus. NCBI lineage: Eukaryota > Metazoa > Chordata > Aves > Passeriformes > Aegithalidae > Aegithalos > Aegithalos caudatus. Next base: position 59,499 of record WEIU01000398.1, on the reverse strand, counting down.
ATCTTAGCATTAAAGGCATACTTAAATATTGGCTGGTACTAGAAATAGATATTTCTGCATAAAAAATAAGACAACAGAATATTAAATTTAAAATATCTGAAATTAAGTCTACTAAGTAGTGGTTCTGGGTCCATTCATTACAATTAATCACAAAAGCACATAATATTCAATTTTAAAACAGTGATTTTAATGTGCATGATGTATGCAAACACAATTTTTAAAGTCTTTTTTGCTATTCATGTTTTAAGATATCAAATGATTTTAGTATAGAGAATGTCCATATTTTCATGAATACTACAACTTTGATATTTTCATGGATATTTCAGAATCCAGATCACCTAATAAGCATGTTATATCATGCATGAGGTTTATTCATACCCCTTTTTTATGACATGACACTCTAGAGCAGTCTGTGACTGAAAGGTCTTACCCAGTGGAAAGGATCCATTCTGGAGCAGATCTTGAAAGACAGCAGCACACAGAATGGACCCATATTGGAGAGGGTGGTGGAAGACTGTATCCCACTGATGATTAGACTCTATCCCATGGAAGGCCCCCCATGTTGCAGGGGAAGAGTATAAGAAGGAACAGCAAGGAAGAAGATTATTTTTGAACTGATGGCAACCCCCATTCTCAATCTTCCAGTGTCGCTCAGGGGGAAGAAAGAGGCAGAAGAATTGTGTGTGAGGTTGGGACTGGGAAGATGGCAGGGCAAGAAGGGGGGTGCAGGTAAAAATTTGGCTTAGTTTTGGTTTTATCCTGTTGCTATTAGTTGTTAATAAATCATATTATTTTGCAGAGTCAAGTATGTTTTTTCCCAATACAGTAAATGGGGAGTGATCTCCCTCTCCTTATTTCATTCTGTGGACTTTTTCTGCCCCTCCTGAGGAGGGAGAAGTGATCAAGGAGCCTGGTTGCACCCGGTGGCAGCAAACCAAGGGATCAGTAGATTGCTGCTCAAAATGAAAAGGCAGCAGGTTGTCACTAAAAGCAAAATAGGTCAATAGGTCTAACTAAGCCTGATAATCCCCCATCTAATTCTAATTTGGTAAGTTTCATTAATCGATTTCCTTTTATATATATATATATATATATGTATATATAATTTTGGGGGGGGGTCATGATATAACACATAGAAAAAAAATTTGTATCTGTACACTTGAAATACTAGATCACCTAACAGGATGAGCCCTAGTGCCAGCTTGGATGAATCAGCAGAAATTATCTGCGTCAGCTCACTGGGTCTTCAGCTACAATATTAGAAAAATTATAGCAGGCTGCATAAACTTCCCTTAGGAAAGGTTTGGGACAGTTGATCCCTCTAAAGAGGTGAAAAGTTCATCTCTGAAGCTTATTTTAAGCTCAATTTTCTAAGATTTTTGGGAAATCTAGTGATAACATCCATTTCTATGAAACAATGGCTTCAGAATGTCAGTGAAAGCCTGAAAGTGAAGATATCATCACTGGTGAATCATATGACTACTGAAAATCTAATCTGCAGCCAGCCTGCAACTCTCCAGCTCTTCTAAGTGAACATTTTTATTTAATTTTAGCTACATTTTACTTTCAAAACTCAATTCACTCACAGTTAAATAGCTCACATTCTAGGTTTGTAAATAGCTTGTCTGGTAAATGCAGGAGAGATGCTGGCAGCAAGCATCCACCTTCAATGTTTTGATTAGTTCCGTTTGGCTTGTATCATCAGTTGACTGAATGTGAGGTTGTGCACATTAGATGAAGTAATGCCTTTATGGTGACTTGGCAATTATTTAACCACTACATTGTACCCCAAACTCATCTTTCTCAAATAAATGAAACAAATCTGTCATTATCAATCCAGAGTAGGAAGGAATGATTATTGCATACATATAATTCATACAAAGACATAATAACACACTTTTAATATGCCTCAGGTTGAACTTGCAAATGAACATCCTGCTATGGAAAAAGACTCATGTAGACATTGTGGTTTTCAGGCAGCATTGCTGTTCAAAAGTGCTCAGTCTGTTGGATCTTGTAGACATTCTGAGTCTCTAAATCAGGCCCCATGTACTGATATCAGTAGAGGGAAGGAGAGGATGAATTCTGCATGTTTCCCTGCAAAGCATGCATTCAGTTACTTGTGAAATACTGGGGTTTTTTTTCAAGATGTGGATAAAGTAGTTCCTCCAAATTTCTGGGCAGAGGGAGACAAACCATGACTTCTGATATGTCACAGTAATCCGAACATGACTCTTAGTATTCCTCTGTGCAGAAATGATGTACAAAAAAGAAATTGTGAACAAAATACATTTTTATGATATTTGTGCATTGACCTAATTGAATTTTAGAGGTCCCTTTCAACTAACCCATTCCATGATTCTATGATTTCAGAACTGTATTCACACTTTTTCTGAATTCTTTTGCAGATAAACTCTCAGCTTGAGCCTGGAAGGTATGCTGATTCTAAGAAATCAGGCAAGCAGGGATAGTGACTCTGTGTCACTGAGCCACCGGATTTGTAGCTGAGCTGCAGTACTGACCTCTGAGATATCTGATCACAAAACGAGGAAAGGAAGGAAGCCTCTCCAAATCCAGGTGATTAATTTGGTGTATGGGGAGACTGACATCTCAAATTTGATGTTCAAGTAGGGTAGTGAGTTTGGTCCTGTCTCTTTCTTGCTTTCCTTCACGTTTTCCTGCATTCTCAGGTCATAATTAAAGCATTGGTGCAGTAACTTGGGGTTCATAGAGTACTGTTCCAAACACCAAAACTATTTTCTGTAAGATATATCATGTGTTCATTCTAAAGACTGAATGCTGAAAGGACTATTCATTCTCTACATCAGGTTAAACTTATCTGGTCCACTTTTCATTTGCCTACTGAGTTTTCCAGGATTTCATAATAACTGAAAAGGAGCTTATTTAATCAGTTTCATTAGAATTGGCCACATAATGTTTAAACTTTTCTTACCCTTCCTTTTGAGCCATTGTGACAAAACCAGACAGATGAGTAGTAGAAAAACACATCAATATTTTTATTAATCTTTTAAAAGAAAACAGTCTTTAAAAAGGCTTTGGAGTCTCCACAGCAGTTATAGCTATTCAATCACTGTGTGTAGGTGGGCTCCCAGGCTGTGCACAGGCTTGTTGAAGAGATGCAGACATTACCTGTGCTTCACAATTCTCCTTATATGTAGTTGCCTAGAGGATTGGCACTGTGTCTGATGTCTTTGAGAAATGCAAATGTTTGGGGGGAAAGGGAGGGGGAATGAAAGAAAAAAAAAAGCAAGGATATATTGTTGCTTTAAAACTTTAAAATCTGGCAGCATTATAACAAAATATTTCCCTCTTTGTCACTATTCATTTTAATGCATTTTTGGAGATGTGGCAGCAAATTAAAGTCAGAGAGATAAGTGCAGTTGGAAATATTTAATTTTCACAAAGTGGAAGTACTGGGCTCCCATAGAGTCCTAAAGCCTGAAGCTAATATATAGCCCCCAACTTTGCTTTCATTTAAGTCATTGGCAAAATTCCCATTGACTTCAAGTGAAGTAGCATTGGCCCAGTTTCAAAAAGGGAGTATTATTAGGTTTAACATTTTAAACTCACAAACATAAAGAGCAGTCTCAAGATTATCGTGATTGAGAATTTTATTTTCAAATGCATTTGACAGTATAGTCAAACAAAGAAATGTAGCTTATCTTTTAAGCTTTCAAATTACTAGGTTGAGCAAAATGGGAACTGCTTTCAATTAAATAATGCATTGAGAAGTATCAGGACAGAATTGCTTTTGACAGACAAGAAATACTGTATTTATCTCATTGTAGTCCATCCATTGGTTTATGGCTCCAGAATCCTGAAGCAAATATCATAAATCCACATGACGTCCTCGTGTGTTCTAGCAGATGTTGTGTTCGAGTCTCAGAGTTAGCTGAAAGATGTGTTAAAACCCATGTAACCAGGCAGCTTCCTGTCAGCCACCCATCTGAGAAATCTCAGAAGCTCTAGCAACTACAGTGAGGATGAAGTTACACACCAGAAATTGGCTCCAGATTTGTCCACTACAGAGGAGAAGATCATGTGAAGTACAGCTGAAATCTCCCACAAAAAGCTAATCAAAAATGCTTTTGAGATTTCTGACATTACAGCTGTGAAAAAAAACCTGGGTTTATGGGCATGTGTGCAAATACCAGAGCTAAGGATTAAAGGCTGCTCTAACCAGCTCTGTCTGGCAGTGTTCACTGAGTGATGGAGTTTCTCAGGCAGTGTCCTACCTGTTGTGGCACCTTGGAAGGGTTGCACAAGTGACAACACCTCATGGCAGACCCCACGCTGAAAACAAAAGGGCAAAAGAGTGCATGTGCAAGTGCTCCTGAGGCCAGGGAATTGGATCCTGTTTTGAGTGGAGGGACAGTTCAGCAGGAGAGAGGAGGGGGCTGCAAGAATCCTGACCCCTGCTTGAAGGCTCCTCTGGAGGTTGTGCTTCTTTGAGCCAGAGGTGTGGGACTGCACAGCTGGGTAGCAGCAATGATTTAATCACAAGGAATGGCTTGATTAGACCAGGTATGCCTGGCTCTCCAATGCTTCATAAAAGGGGGTCTCAGAGGCAACTTCTTCCCCAGTCTATCCTGGTGTCTGTTTACCTAGTGTTTGTAGTTGTAATGACTTGCTTAGGGTACAGCTGTGTTCAAAGGGTCCTGTATTCAGAGGATGCCTTCCTCCCTACACCAGCATGCTGGAGACAGTGAGTGAATGGGCTCTGAGTCGTCAATCAGTCAGGCTCTAACAAAAAAATGCACTAATATTTGAACTCTTATCTTCCTCTATGCCTTAGATGTTGATTTGGTTTTGTTTGTTCGGTTGTGTATAAGATTTCTATGTGTATTTGATTTCCTTTTGTGCTCTTGAAATAAAGGAAACAGAAAATTCAAAGGCAGTCAAGAGTAGGAATGTTATATCCTAACTTCTTAGAGCTAAGGGATTTCAAATAAAGTACTGTGAAGCTTTAGATTATGGCTAATGGACTGCATGGGCCAAAGTGGGAGTAGGGACTTGGGCTGCCAAGGGCTACAAATTTCCTGTTTGCTTTTAAAGAGATGGGGGAGGAATGACTTCCCACTTTCAGAAGTGATCAGGCACCTGATGTATTGCAAGTCTGCCAGGGCCTCTAGAAGTCATGGACTGACCATGAGAATACATGAGTACGAAAAAGTCCTCAGAAAGGAAGAAATAAAAAGTACTTGTCTTATAATTAGATGATCAATAAACAAATTCACTGCAACATTCAAGCTTCCCAGCACTTGTAAGTGGAGTTCAAATGGACAGGAATAAGTGACTAGTGATAGCAACAATCACTGAAAAAATGTATGATTGTTAAAAAATGAGCCCTAGTACACTGACAGCTGAAAGAACATGATCATATTTACAATATGGACAATGAATATGTTCATCCACTGCTCTTTACTACAGCAGTTGCAGATGTTGCAAACGCTGTAACTAAAGGGAAATTATTCTGCTAATTTTTATACTGACAAACCCATTCAAATAAACAATGACTGCAATTTACCATGTATCCAGAATAATTCTTCTCAGAAGATCTCAACAGAGAGCACAGAATCTTTCTTTAATTCATCTGTTTTCATGTTTGTTTATCATAATACAGAGGGGTCATGTGCTGAGTAAACTGGTGGTTTTAGAAGGTTAATAACTCCTGAATTATTTGTTGAGACTTGGTGCCTAAACAAACACAGACACATGAGCTTGTTCCAGGATGGGAGCATGACTACATAACTCAGTTTATCCACAAAAAATAAAACTCCTTTAAAGCATTATCTTTATTTCAGTGTATGATGGCAAATAATTTTAATGTCTATTTTTCAGGGCTTGATTCTCTTCCACTAAATGGGGTGTTTTGTCACTGAACCAGACACTGAATGGTCAGAGTCAGACCACTAATGAAGTCTAAAACCAGTTAATTAAGCAGGGTGAGTATTCCTCAATGTTTCACAACATTATACACTTTTAGAATGTACATTTTGAAGTATACCTGTGGCCTCCTAGAAATATTCAGTGCCTGTAAGGGGGCAAATGCCAGGGTGAGATCAACTTGGTTTTTTTCAGTTAAAAGTGTATTCTTTCTTGTTGACACAGTGTAACTACTAAGAAATCTTTGACAATTGTCTTTGAGAAGATTACAGATCTTTCCCTAAAGCACCAATTTTAAATGCTGTCTCATTATCTACAGTTGATGTTCTTACCATTCCTTTTTATAGCAACCATTTTTCAAATGGCTTTTGAGTCAGTGCCTCACTCCAGTAGCCATTGTCTCTTTGAACACTCTATTCTGTCTGGTGTCTAAATTGCTGACTACTCCAGATCTAGAAGATGAATGACTGCTATGAAAAATATTCAAATATCAAAATGGCTGCTGTCTTTGATAGAAACTTAAATACTGGAAGTGGCCTAGGCTAGACATTCCCAGTATCAGCAATGTATTAGAGAAATCAGAAATGTATGTGCCATTTAATATGTTGAATACCACAGAGCTGGGATAAATGCATCAGAAAATACAGTGTGTAACTTCCTTACCTCTCTCTCTATCTGTTCTCCTTCTCAAGAACTGTTGTTTACACTGATACCTCCTGTGTTGATACAGAAGTTATGCTACCTCTGCTGGTAAATCTGGCTATTTTAATCTGTTTGTGTGTTTATGTGTTGATACAGCAAAAATGTGCCTGGTACATCCTCTGGTGGCAACACTTGGAAACATCAGTCGGGTGTGCAAAAAAACTGACTCCAGTTTCTGCCTTTGTGTATTAAAGCTGCTTTTTCCCTGTTCAGGCAGAGGAAACTTAGTGGGCAAGTGTTCAAGAGGAGCTGCTGGAGGGCAGAACACCTTCATCCCAGGCTGGACAGCCCCAGCACAGGGTCACAGAGCTGTTCACCATAAGAGTTTAGAAGGCTCATGGCACAATCATCTTCTTTTTCACTCCTCCATGCCATCCTGCCACCTCAAACTTGTTTTTATGGAGCAGAAGAAAAATTGTGGAAGAAGTTGGTTGTGGTTTTTTTCCTCATGCCCAAGGAAATGGCAGCAGCCTTTTCGAAGCACTGGCACTCAGACTGGATGGTAAAACCCTGTGCCAAGGAGGAAGGTACAGGTGACTCTCTGTATTTAATACAGGACTATTGAAGCAGTTTCCACTAGGATGCATGAGCCTGACTGAGTAGAAGAGGACCCCCTGGCCTTTGAGAACCAGCACCATGAGGTCCCCTCACCTCTCTCACTGCTTCTTCTTCCCAGACTGCTCAGGCAAAACTCCTCCTCACCACTAGAAGCTAGTGAGCTGCTTGATGTCACTTATGGATGAATAATGTACACAAGGAATGGGAAAGAGCTATGAAATAGGTGTGAAATTATACTAATTTAAAATTGGCTAGCACATGATATTTGAGCAGCATGTGTATATAGCTCTTTTTCTGATCAGGAAGTTTTCTGTTTTTCCCAAAGCATAGTTATTTGCTTTTCTTCCTTTTACCCTTTTAACTTCAGGAGATGGGCAACATTCAAGAGGTTTTACTGTTCTACTTTTCCCTCCCACAACAAGGGGGGATTAGTTACTGTTTAATCAGCTGCTTCGGTACCAAGACTTGTTGATGAGGCCCATGAAATGAAGTTGTGCAGATTTTGTGATTCAGCAGAGTTCACAATGCCAATGACAAATTTCTGTCTGCCGAGGTAAGCCCTGTGAGGGAGGCATACAGGTCAGGAGAGAGGGACATCAGGAGCCACCAGGAGGGGATTACCAGCTGGGATCAGTAGTGTCTGGTGGTCACCTGCATCACAATCCTCAGGTGGGATGGTGGCTTCTCTGCACTACAGAGATGACAGACACAGCAAGACTAAAAAAATTTTCTGGTGTAGAAAATAGTGGAGATGGGCACCAGGCTTTTTTCAGAGGACAGGACTGTCAACAGATGCAACACACAGCTTTAAGGCAGGCAAAAGGGTGTTAAGCATAGAGCAAATTTCTGTGTCACTGCCTGAGGGCACTGCCAGGCCTGTCCCTCCCCAGGGAGGTGCCTGATATGGGACAGTGTGCCCCGGTGCTCCTAGCTGTCCTGGATGAGGTGGTGGGACAGGACACCTGCCAGGCCCAGCCCTGCCACCCCAGGGAGCCCCCAGCCCTCAAGGTTCCCTACTGCACTGCCATACCCTGAGGAGCCCATGAGGGATGGGGACAAGGCAGGGGGACACGGTAACTGCAGCTGAGTGCAGTTAGCCCAGAGGAAAAGCTTTAGAAGGAGATGTGGAAGGCTCACATAGGAAGGTGTCTAAAGCAAGTTATACCAACAAACAACTCTTGCCTCAGTGCTGGGATAGGACAAGACATGGAAGCTCAACATCTCTGTGTTTTTACAGCAGCAGTAGGCTCATGTACAGCAAGGGGAGACCTTCTCTGGGAACGTATGCTCCTGTCGAGCCTGCTTCAAGGTGCCTCATTGAACTTCACCCAACCAGGGCACAGAACAGGGTGGATAAATCTTTATTTTGGCTACCCCTTTACATCTCTCCTTCAGTGAACCAGGAAGGACCAAGCAGTTACATTAAGTCCTTCCATCTCAAGACCTGAGCACCTGGATCCAGCAGTGAAACTTCAGACCTCTGTCAGGGCCACTGGGGTGGCCCTGCCTTTGTCTCCCAAAGCAAATGTGATCTCAAGGCAGGCATCCTTGAGTGCCATCCATTTCTAGCCATACCATCAGTCCTTTTTTTAAGAGACTGACAACACGGTTAGGCAGAAGCAATTCCATTTTGTAGTAACTTGCTGTGAATAATCAATATTTAGCGCCTGCAACTCTAATACTGAATTATTTATTTGAGAATTTAAGTATTGGAAAGATTATCAAAGCCAGTTGTATGCTGGGCTGCATTAAAATCAGCATGGCCAGTGGTTCAAGTAAGGTGATTCTGTCTCTATACTCCATCTTTGTGAAAACCCACCTTGAGTACTGCTTCCAGCACAGGGAGGACAATGGCCTGTTGGAGCAAGTCCAGAAGGGACCCTCAAAATGATCAGAGTGATGGAGCACCTCTCCTGTACAGAAAGACTGAGAGAGTTGGGATTATTTTGACTGAAGAGAAGACTCCTTGATGACCCAATTTCATCTTCCATTACCTGAGGGAAACCTATAAGAAACAAGGAGAGAGACTATTTACAACAGCACGTAGTGATAGAACAAGGCGTAAACTGAGAGTAGATTGAGATTAGATATTAGGCAGAAATTTTTCATTGTAAGGGTGGTGAGGCACTGGAACAAGTTGTCCAGAGAAGTTGTGGATGTCCTATCCTTGTAAATGTTCAAAGCCAGGCTACTTGGGCCCCTGAGCCACCTGGTCTAGTGAAAGGGGTCTCTGCTCATGGCAGGGAAGATGGAACAAGATGGTCTTTAAGGTCCCTTCCAACTCAAGCCATTCTATGATTCTATACTTATTCAAACTGCATCATTAGAAGGGTAAACTATTAGTTACCCTGAGTACTAGAATATCTTACTACAGTCCTTGCTAGAGGGAAACTTGTGCAAATATACAACAAACATGATAAGCAAGCAATAAATAACTTCCAGGCCATCTCCTACTGCTCAGAGATGACTTGGCTGAAGTGGTATGTAGGGGATGGGTCCTTAACAGAGCTTTGAAGATATGAAGAATTTGGACCATCCCTACCTATCTGGACCATCCAGTACCTAAAAACATCAAAGAAAGATTTTTTTTTTATAAAAAAATACACATTCTGGAGATCTGTGACTCAGGAAAAGAGAGCAGGCACACTTGTCCTGCAGCTGGACCTGAAGGACTAAGTGGAGTGAAAAAAACCAGGAAACTTATTTTTGGGAGGTGATGTTTGAGTGTGCACCAAGATAGGTTGTTTACTAGATCAAAAACAAGGCTTTGTCATTTTTGGAGAAAAGTGTAAACACTTTGGCCAAATCCAATCATTCTACCATCAGATCAATGAATCTTATGCAATGAAGTGGGTAGAAAGTGATAAAAAATTTTCCTAACTCCATATGCTCCATGTCTTTAGTCCTCCATATTATCTATTTATGAAAAACTTTTTAAAGTAAAAAGATCTTTGTCAGTCTCAGTTTGTTCAAAAAGAGATTCCTGCATTCCTGTTGGAAGTAGTCTTGTTTGGCTCTTCACATAAGGCCTATCATCTGATTTCAGTGGAAATCAGGAAAGATTCTGGATTTATTTCCATCAATTTGTGCAACTGTCTTCCTTATCTTCTCACTCAACTGCTCTCCTAATCGTATACCTGATCTGCAGGTACATCAATGAGCAGGAAAAGCTTTCATCTCTCAAAGTTCAGAGTTCAGTACTGGATTTCCTCTGATAGGAATGGGGGAGCTTTTCCTTAGATTGCTTTCTTTTGCAGCCATAGGTGCTGGTGGTACTCTCTTAGGCTGCATCCCCATCCTGTGTCTGTCTGAGGCACAGGCCCTGGATGTGCCAAGCCTGTAAACCCTTCTCAAGCATGCTCTGACTCCAGTGGCCAAATGCTGATTTCAGCTGGCAAGCAGCAGGCAATGGAGTTGCCAGTGTGGCAACCACCAGCCACAGCTGTCTCTTATCCATGGCTGGTGCCTTACTGCTCAGGGAGCCAAGCCAAGACCCAGGCTGAGGATGGCTGTTTCTAAGCTAAGAGGTTTGCCAAGGTTCTGTGTGAAAGTGTGACTTTATGTACAAATCCCAGACAGGTGTTTCCCAGATCATGTGTTGACTGTATTGTCCAAACACTGTAATGCTGGATGCTTCACATATTTTCTGCCATGGGGCCTTGATATTACAGGATGACAGAAGGATATTGAACACATTGTGGATTAATGAAGGAAATTTTATTGTCTGGGTCACTCAAGGATCAGATGAAATTACCCAAAGGACTCTTTCTGGTCTTAATAGCAGGAAGTTCATTACTTTGCTGACATTAGTGTTACTGAGGCTGTAAATAGACAAGATGATAAACCTGTTTTAAGATGCCTATTACAAGATCAAAAACCCTGTGGCCATATGACACAAAGCACTAAAACAACTTCAGTCTGTCAGTTCAAATTTGTTCCAAATATTTTGAATTCTTAGTACAACTTCAATCTGTCTTGACAGATCAGTTTTTAGCTCATCCTGCCCACTCTAATTTTATGCCGAATACACATCATCTGTTTACCCATAGTTGGGATAAAGCCTGGCATATATCCATATACTGTACTCTGGCTAATTCATCAGAAATATGCCCGTGCCTCACTCAGATTGGATTTGTACCACAGGCTGATCCACACAGACCTTATACAGTGGAAGCACAGCCCACATGAGGCCTGTTGACAGAAATGGTATGTGACAGAAAGAATCTTGGAGGAAAGTAACATGTATAAAAGCTGGAGGAAAGCTGATGAGAAAAAAAAAAAAAAAAAAAAGAGACGTGACTTAAAAGGGAAATAAATAAAAAAATAAATAAAGCATAGCATGTGAAACAAAATATTTGAAAACCATGCAAACACTGTAGGTAGTGCAAATATCGTTTACACATAGTGCCAGATGTAAAGCATTGACAATACAGATGAAAGACAACTCAAGATGAGGCAGAAGGTCAATGCCAGTTTCTCAGCTTGATTAAGGAATTACTGGATGAATTTCTGTGGTCTCTTTTACAAAGACCAAGCTTAATAGAGTGAACCTTTCCACTTTAATGTTGGTTGATCATAGGTAATTGCCAATCACGGTGGTAGTGCAATCTGGATTGTACACACACTCTTGAGTGTATTTTTGCCACAGCTCTGATGGCAAGGCTGTGCTGCTGGGTACAAATAAGAATAATATAACAAGAAAATGGAGGACTCTGTCTGGAGAAGAAGAAAAAATTCTAATTGAAATCTAATGAAAGGCAAGGAGATATAAAACTACACATGATCTCATTAAATTAGCAATTGAAAAGCCCTTGAGAGCAGATTTAGACTTGACTAATTCTTTCCTTTCCCTAGCCAAATATTTTCCTTTTACAGGTGCAACTGCCTTGATTTGAGTGACAATAGTCCTATCCCTGCATATAGATATCCACTACAGCTAAAATGTCAGCTGGAAATTTTTGCTGTAAAGGACACCATGTTTTGATTATTTTTTCTCATTTTTCTGTCTGCCAGGGAAAGGGACAGGCATAAGGAAAGTGAGGGAAGGGGGATGTTTTTTCAGTGGATCTCTTGCTGCCCAAAACTGAATATATTTTTTTCCTTCTTAGAAATTAGTAGGAAAGAAGCACGATTTAAAAAATGTAAAATCAATCTCATCTATGCTCAGCTAAATTTCTTTCTATATGAAAATATTCCCAAAGCAATACCAGATTGCTTTTTTTTAAACTAACTAATTATCAAGGTGTGTATTAGAGATCACAAATTCTCTCCTATTAAGAGCTGGTAATGTAACCATATATTGCCACTCTCTTTGTTTACAGGACAACTGACAGATACTTTCTCAAAAAGCATTAATTCTTATTTTATCTCTCTTTGAGAAATAAAAACAATTACGCAACAAAACAAATGTAGAATGCAGGTTGGTCTATACAGGAGCTGGATGCTCAACGAAAAGAGAAATTTGGCTAATAAAACAGGAGCCTTAAAAACATTACTAAAACTGACTGAAATTCAAAATCTCAGTAACTTAGCATATTCTAACTTAATTAAAACTTCATTGCAATTCAGAAAATTTCTGAAAATGTCAAGAAGGGCACCCAGTTTTCTTGCAGGTGGAACAAAGACCTGTCTTCCAAGGGCTTCATTGAATCCTTACTTTTGAGACCCTAAGATTGAGCACATACTTGTCCCAAGACAATCTTCAAAAAATATATTCAGGGGCTTTGAGAATTATAAAAAAAAAAATACAGTGAAGAACTGCACGGTTTATCATTCCCAAAGACAGCAACAGGATTCTACTCTAATTCAAAAAGAAGTAGCAATGTCATTTTATCTATTCCTCCACTTCTTAAAAAGAGAAAAATTTCCTCATCAATATGTACCTAAGCTTCACAAATTTGACACTCACTATTAAGGACAGTGAAAAAAGTTTCTGCAGTTTGTAAATGCAGGGCACCTATCCAATCTTCCTTTTTTTCTTTTATGAATCCAAATGAAAGCAGTGTGAAATGAGTTTGTTAGCTTTTTAGTGATTAAAAACAACATTAATTGTGATATAACACTAACCACAGTTATGGTAATCTACTCTAAAATAAGAATGAATCCTCAATATTAGATTCAATTTTGTTAATGATAAACTGAATTTAGGAACTGCTAATTTATTAACTAGCCAAGAGATGTAAAGAAGCGTGGAAAGTCTTGAACACCACTTAAAACCTTTTGGGAAAGGATGAATACTGAACTATCAAGTAGACCACAAAAAAATGTCTGTGCTCTGCAGCTACCGACTACTAAATGTGTTTGGGAAAGAATTCACAACAGCAAGGAAAGGTGGCAGATCAGGTGAAGCAAGAGGAAGTTGTATTTTGGAGCAACAAATAAAAGCAACATGCTAAAGGTGTGAAGAGGCCTTTGGAGAGAGGAGGAATGTTCCAATTCAAGGGTTATAGGACGCAGTTAATCTGTCTCTGTAGTGGTGCTCACTTGAGACACTACAGGTACTGCCTTGTGTAAACCAGTAATCTTCAAAAAACTTCACAGTTTTCACTTATTCCCATGAACTCTGAAGCTGGGTACCTAAACTCAAGCAGTATATGCTTTTCAGGCAAAGGCCCTGAAAGCACAGGAATTTATATTTTTTTCCCATCCTTTTCTTGGCATTTCAGCACAGCAAGCACCTAGGAAGGGCTGCTGATCACTGTGCCTTGGGGAAACACTGTGAGGAAAGTGTTTATGCCAAACAAGTCTGTAAACAACTGCTCATGCAGAACATGCTTAGTCTGGGCTGTCCTACAGTTCAGGAAAGATGTGTCCTTGTTTTAACACTGTTACTACAAAGCAAGCACTTGTGGGAATATCTGTGGGCTCACAGTGCTCGCAGCTCACCTTACACTTCCTAATAGCTCTGATTCCACTGAAATCAAACAGATGATGCTCCATTTTGCAAAAAATAAGCAACAAAAAAAGCCCCAGTGGGACTTCTTGAGGAACTGATGTCAAACCAGCACTTATGGACTTATGATGCTCCTAAAATCACTGGCAGCCCTGCTGTATTTAATTTCTGGTATTTGTGATTTTCATCTGAATAGATGTGATCTTGACATATGGCTTAATCTATTGTTTACTTTCCAGTTTTAACAGAAATCAGTCATTTTCATTCATATAATTAATTTCATTCATATAATTTTTCATCAGAGCTTCTCTTTGCCCACAGATCTCTCCTTGGACAAGGGACATAGGTCAGAAAAAAAAAAAAACAGATGCCAAATTATGATACAGAGAGAGACATCTGCAGATACACATTTTCTTTGTTTGCCTTTTATGCTGGGGAACAAACCCTGCCTGAAGCTCTATAGTATGCAGACATCTAGTGGTTGGATAACATAATGCAATTAACATATCTTTACAGGACACCTGTAAAAAATTTGAGCCATCATATCATCATCTGAAGGCCTGATACCTTGGGTCCTGTCGAAAACAGATTCTTTGGTTCTGCAAGAACTTTTTTGCATTCATTACAGCCCTAGTCACAGGTATTTTGAGGTGCTCTGGCCTCATGTTTTTAGAATTCCATTTTAAATTGTGTGGAACCAGGGGGGATAAAAATGTAAAATCGGGAAGATTCAAAATGTTGTAGCACATCCACTTAATCACAGCCTATAATTTCACACTGAGACTCATGCGCTTGGTAATCATTAGTGGCTTCCCTGCCAAGAACACACAACTCTCAGACTCTTGTGGGGTTTTTTTTTTTATTTTTTTCTTGAGTAAACATCTCCTTATCTATATGAACTACTACATGTTTCTAAGCCATGAATAAATCTTTCAGCTACCTTTGGTTTGTTTTTTTTTGTTTTTGTTTTTTTTTTTGCTTGGCCACACACTTGATTACCCAGCTAAAGAGACCAAGCCATTGTCAACTTATGATCCAAGGTAGTGAAACTCACTTTGTAAAGACCACAAAAAAGAAAAACCCTGGTATCTTCACAGCATGAGGCTAAACACACATTTTCTAGAACTGCTTTATACCTGCTATTTAAAATGTTGCTGACGAGGTGTATCATATTCAGCTGTATGTGTTCACTGACTTATCATAACTTTCATGTGTTCCATGCTCACCAGTGTCAGATGTTTACAAGGGAGGCACTTCAGAAAGCACTGTTTGTAGTGTATATTTATACTAAAGCCTAAGGGAGGAAAAGAGTTTATGTCTATGTAAGATCATGTTGTTTTTGTCTCCATCTCAGACATAAACATCACCAGCACTGGAGTTGCTTATGAGCTTGAAGTTCCAGCCTTCTCAAGTGCTTTACTTTATAAAATAATGGAGTTTGTGTCTTGACTTTATTTCTGTACTGTCTTCCTCTTCAGGAGGTATGGTGGGGATGGGAAGCTATCCCAACACAGGGAATGTGGTGAACAGACAGGGTTTTGGATAAGGTTTGCTGTCCGAGGACAAGCAGCCAATTCCCTGTCACTGGTGGGAAAGGTGCAGGAGAGGAGCAGTCTCAGGGAATAAGGCTGGCTGGATGTGGTTTCTAATCACTCATTTGGGAGTAGACTGTGGGTTAGTCAGCTGGTGTTACACAACCCAGAATGGATCACTTCCAACACAAGCAAGTTGAGATGGAAATAGAAAAGTAATATTTCCAACCGCATCCCTGCTAGTGAAAGGGACACTTAAGAAAGTTTCTTTATGCTATTTTTGCCTTGTTATCCTTATATTTTCTTTTTCATGGTTATTCAAGGCTTAAACAGCTCATTGTGTATTTTATAGGGCAAGTTCTTTCCAAGTTTATCTAATATTTCCCTTCTTTTACCCCATCTTCAATTGTCTCTCTGATATTTGGGGAGGGGAAGGCCTCTTTGGATCAAGATGAGGTCAGGCTCTAGGGAAGGCCAAGCTGAAACAAAAAGCTGCTGCTGTCTCTGTAAACAGCATGGGAAGATATTGGTGGGAAGCATTTGAAGATACTGAACAGAAGAATCACAAAAAATTACCCAGCACTGAAAAACAAACATGCATTAGAATTATCCCAGCAAATCAGGGAGAAGACTTAAGAGATGATCTGACTACTGAGTCAATGCCAGGTTTTTAATTTGCAAATTAGATTAAGTTAAGGTATAACAAGTTCTCCTGGACAAGGACTATATGCATTGCAGGTCCATATGAAGAATCCTCTCTCTGACATGCCTGATTGCTGTGTCTTCTTATACCTGGCATCATAAGAGATAATCTGTGATCAGAGAGGAATCCTTATGTGATAGAGGGGAGAAGGCATATGCAAAGTGATTGTAAAGATATGTTCTTTAATACATCTGAAGCATTCAAATGAGTACTGTAAGAGAAAGGCTCATGAGAAAGTGATTAATGTCTTTAGAGCAAGTCTCAAACAGCATTCAATCTAAAAGACCTGGGGCAGTAAAATGAATAATGGGGAAAAAGGAAAAGCAACAGGACTTTAACACAAATTCATTAAGCAAAGGGAGAAACCAAATTATATAAATACCAACAGGGCTGGTGAGCTGATGCTAGGCATATAGTCTTCATACTGAAATGCATTAACTTTAATTAGAAGTTCTACAATTCATTTTAAATTGCTTTTGTTTTTAAAATAGTTTTTTTATATGCAACATCCTAAAGAGATAAACACACACACATAGGTGTACTTACAATGACAGATATAGTTTCATAAATAAATGTGTACATGTACACTTTCCAAACAAGTCCTGCATGGTCCAGCCTCAGGAGTTGTAGTGGGTGGTTCTCCAGCTACCTGACATTTCAGCAGGCAGCACTGATGGATAAAGGAAGAACACATCTCAAAGTAGACTCCATGGCTGATGATGGCGCCGTGAAACCCAGACAAAAAAGAAAAAAGCAGACCAAAATCTGTGCTCCTTCCGTAGTTCTCAACCCCTAGACGGTTTTCCCCTTTTTCTCTACAGCCATCATTCGCCCTTAGACTCCCTCCATTTCTACAAGAAAGGAAGTTTCC
Source organism: Aegithalos caudatus (assembly GCA_013389925.1). Taxonomy (NCBI): domain Eukaryota; kingdom Metazoa; phylum Chordata; class Aves; order Passeriformes; family Aegithalidae; genus Aegithalos; species Aegithalos caudatus. Next base: position 42,334 of record WEIU01000398.1, on the reverse strand, counting down.
CTTCATTCTCACTGGAGTGGATGTGGCAACCATGAAAGGAATAGTTTGCCCAAGGCCATTTCTGCACCAGTGCTGTGCCCACCAGTCAAACTCAATGAAGGTGAGTCTGTGCTTATGGCAGCTGCACCCTGGCAGGGTCTGGAAAATGCTGATTAGTGTGACTTCTTGTGAAGCTGTATGCACATGGATCTCCTCTCCTTGTTCCTTCTGTAGTCTCAGCAAAATTCAGCTGAAATTTCTCAGTAAAATTATTTTTTCTTTATGTTGCCCTGCTGTTAAGCACGTTTATCTCCTCAGCAACAGGAACTTCTTCAATTACCCTTTGAAAGTCAGGAACACAGAGGAGTCAGCCTTTAGCATGCAGACCAGGATGCTGGCCAGGGACCACTCTTATTTCCTCTTAAATTTGTGTCCTACCTCACATCTGTTTCCATACACAGCCACTACCCTATGCTTGCCAGTGTAATGCCTGGGATCAAGCCTTTCCATACAGATTTATTCCTGTTTATCTTCCAGGTATATTTTGGGATCAGGCCTAGAATTTATTATTGGTCCACCTACCTATGACTTAATTTTCACAGAAAGGAAAGGTGGGAGCCCGGATAAAAGGCAGCTTTAGAGAGGCACAGTGCTTTCCAAGAAGCTCTTCTGATTTGGATAAGTGGGAGCCCCGGATCACAGCCAACGTGCAAAGTGTCATACCATGTTCTGAAGTCAAACTAAGAGTTTAAAAGCTCTAAATATTTCTGAGAGCTCCAGAAAACTACAGAAACTGAAGAACACATCCCCTGCAGAGGAATGATTATTGACGGCAGGAATCTGCCCCAATTCACCTTCCTTCTCTCAAGAAATGGATTTCTTCCTATTCCCAATACCTTCCTACAGTTTATCAGAAGCCTGTGGAGCCAGCTTTTGCCTGATGAAGCAAAAAGTTGCTTTTAAGTACTATGCCATTGATTTCATCACCAACAAGTGTGCAACTGGATGATCTTGAAGGTCTCTTTCAACGTAGTGATTCTGTGATTCTGTAACTGCTCAACATCTCTTGGAAACTTCACATTTCTAATAAATCTCTAAAATTATGTGAAGCATTATGCCCATTAACATTTACCTTTAAACATCCAGAGAGCAAACTGATTTAAAATTTCAGTAGCTGTAGGCTTGAAGAGGAAATTATTAATTTATGGCCTTACACTACCCTCAAAACCCCAGTTTTTATGATTTCTTAAAAATATTAATACCATGATAGGCATGCAGAACTCCAATTTGAGAAAAGCAGAGCCTTGTCACACTCAATAAAACCTCTCATGGGTGCAACATAACTGAAATAATACACCAAGAGCCCCTCCTGAAAATTCCTCCTTGTGGATTCCTACCAAAACCAGAAAGACTAATTTAATTTTTCCCAACAAAAAGTGGGTTGACCAAGCTGTAATTAGAATGGGTGTGTTTTGGAAATGAATTTGTTGTTATAATCAGATCAATTTCTTAAAATACAAAACTGCTGAAGTATTTTTACCAGTAGGTTTTATTTTTCTTTCAAAGCCAAGCCTAGGGAAAAAAAAAAAAGTCTGACAAGCGTTGAGACAAATTTACTAACTTCAATTCCTCAGTAGTTGTATTTATACGACAAGAATTCCGCTGCACAAGGCAATGCTTGAAAGAACAGCAAACACAGGAAGGGAGCACAGGAAAGGGAAATAATGGACTTTTTGGTGGAGACATTACATCATTTGCTTTGCAATGTATCTGTATTTCACAGCCACAAGAATATCAGCCAGCTCCAAGATAAGGAATGTGTTTATTTAGAGAATAAACCTGGTTCAGATTTCATCATAATGTCACTATTTGCCATATTACTACTACAGTTCCTGTCAGTTAACACTCAGTAGTTAATAACATGTATGCAAAGGGAGATCTGAATGAGCTGTGCATATAACCTGAGAATTGTCTGGTTTGGAATATGGTTCACTCCACTTTTGGAGGGGTCATTCATTGCCGGGTGCAAGGTGACAAGAACAGGCAGAAAACAGTTGACTTCTACTTCATAGAGTTTTGGATTTATTTTTTTTTTCCCAAGATTTTAATACCGAACTTGACAACTAAGACAAATTATCAGGCTCCTGTCAAAAACTACAGACAATCCAGACAGGCCACTGCAGCAGAGACTTCTGCCCTGTGGTGTGATGAAGATCAGTGGTCTGGTAATCAGGATTTGGGGTTGGGCTCTGGCTGCAGCTGCCTGGGAAGGAACTGCTGAAGGAAGAGGGGCAGCAGCCAGTGAAGCTGCTACATGCATATGTTGCAGACACTGCAGGTGAAAAGTGTGGTTTTGGCCAGCACTGAAATCTTGAACCCATTGTTTAGATAATGGGGTTATACTTCATTAAATGTGGGCAGGAGATGGAGATAACCCTAAGAAATGTAAGTTTCTCTAAACCCAAAGAACATGCTGATTGTTACTCTGCTAAACCCAAATGAACAGATGAACTCATGGTGGGCTGCTTGCTTTACATTTTCTGTGCATTTATTGCATTGCCTGCTACCAAGGCTTATCTCCAAAGGAAGCACATGTTTCTGCAGTACACACAGTTACAGACACATCAAGTGGTCAGCAATATCTGGTTCCTCTCACTCAGCTCACATGCACTGTGTGGGTTTGTCCTGGTGTTTCTGTTGCCCCTAATACACACATAAATTACTCAGAGAGCTCATAACTCGGTATTCAGTAGTAGCTCTCCCCATAACCCTTGACAAGGTGGATTAAGGATGCCTTCTGACTCTGCATTTACCATTGCCTGGGAATGACTTTGTGATTGATGATCAATCTGCTCCAAGGGAGTGGCCTCCCCTTTGTGAGCCCTCAGTTTGCATCTTCATTGTGCCCCAGACTGGAAGTTGCCATCTGTGCTTCTGGGGTTCTTCCACTGACACAAATCTCTCACGTGTCCCTCATGCTAGGACAGGGGACCTCACTAATAGCTACAGTGACCAAAGCTATTGCCTCCCAAATTAGTGACTCTGTCCTTCAGGTCCTGGTGTTTCTCAGGAATTAGAAGCTATGAAGTTGAGTAGCTGGTTCAGACTACCCTTGCCTTATCTTCTCTGTCAGGTGGCCCAGCATGGCAATTTCCATGTTGTGCAGAGAGCTCAGGACATGCAGAGTAAGTCCCCAGACCACCATCCTCAGCAATGTACAGAACAAATAGAACTGTCATAATTCACAGGAGAACAAAGACTGAACATTTTCTGCCTCAATTGAACACTATATCGCAAAGTTCCATGGCTCACCAAGCAGAAAATAATCCAGACAATTTTCTGTTTATTGTTATATTGGTTAATTTTACTTAGTTCCAAACTGTCTTTTTTTCCAGTAACGTTACTAGTGATGCAAATGTGATTCAGCTTTATTCAGATAAACCATGTCGAGTGCATATGTTTAGCAGAGAAGTGCTCCTTTCTGCCAAAAAATTAATTCTGAATTTGTATAATACTCTTTGTGAACAAACAATGTTTTTATTACCTTTGTAGAATGCATCTCCCCTCTACAGAAAATATGTTACTGACAGCGCAAGAGATGATATGAAATAAAAGTAAATCTAACATTCAAAACAATAATGAGTATTTCTACATATTAGCATCCATACCAAGCTTAAAATCCATACTATTTGCATCACAGATGACTATTGAATGCCACAGGAAAGTAGCTACAAAAGCAACGATATCAACAATTTTAAAATAGTTAACATTGTGGATTGGAAGATTTAATATGTTTTCTTCTTTTAATGTACAGCCCATTCCCAGAATTTCACTGGACCATGTGGACAGACCAACTGTCACAGCTGTCTATCAAGGCTGAATTAGATGAAAACAAACAATACAGGCTTTGTGGTTCAACTGAAGCAGCAGTCTCAAAAGTTTCCATTTCTCATCTGTGGGCACTGTGGGAGCATTGTCTTCCCCCTCTCTGAAAAGAGAATGGAACAATTATGTTACTGAAATTCCTCCGCAGTGGGTTTGAAAGACTGTTTATGTCGAGCCAGGGAGACAGGGAAAACTAAAAGCTGGGATTTCATGACAGCAGGTGGGAGCAGTTTCAGGGTATATACTTCAGTGACATAATGGTACTGATTCTTCTCTTTAGGGTAAAGCCAGTGCTGCAAGATTTACTAGCAATGGAGGAAATGGCAGTAAAAACGTGAAGTTAAATGCAGTGGCAAAATTATTAATTCAAAACAAAGTTTTACAATTAGCTTTCTGAATCAGTCTGGCAATTGATTCTAACCTGGTGCTCATGGTAGTAAACTAGAAACAAAAATATACTGGTCACAGAGAACTTTTTACTATTTTAGGGGCCTAAGTGAAGTGCTGAGTACCAGCTCTCATGGGAGTCAGGTAGGCTCAAGGGATAGAAAGCAATCACCCAATTTATCCTAATAGCAGTAATTTTTTTATTCATTAGCAGCATTAATCAATACTTGATTTCATGCAAACACATATTCTTGTGCTTTGGCATATCCTTAAGAATCCAGGTGCTCAGGTTGCTCCAGTGCTCTCAGTTCAGAAGCAGTGGGTAAGAGAGTGTCTGACTGCTTCATTCTGTTGTACTAATAATTTCCTTTTTTTTTTCCCTGAGATTATTATAGTGCTAACAATAGCTCAGTGTGTACACACAAACAATCTGAAAGTGCTTGTGTGCAAATGGTCACCTGGCGCTACAAGTGCTTGCAGGAAGAGTCAACACATTCCAGAGAGTTCCTGCTCTGGTTGTGACAGGGGAAGGGGGTGCAGAGGTTGTCAGTAACCACCAGTGCTGCTAAGGCATTGGTTATCACTCAATACCCCCCAAAATCCACCTTGTCTGGCAGCAGCACCATTTGATGGTCACTTTCCACCAGCTGTCTCCTAAGGCCAGCTGGAAGCAGCAGGTTTTATACTCCATGTAACAGCACAGAGGATTCCCAGTTCTTTCTGGGGCTTGGTATAAAGGTGTAACATGAAAAAAACAAAACCACAGCCAAGCAATAATAACAAGCTATTCTCCATCTCTGAAAAACTCTTGGCATGTTTTTCAATGGGCTACTGATACAAGGGTGCAGGGACCAACCCCTCCCCTCCTCCCTGAAGTGAAAATTTCCATTTTCATGGCCAGAAGGTACTGGATCAGTGAATAAGACTGAACAATCCAAGTGAAAAAGTGCAAAAGAAGCCAAAACCTTTGTGGTTTTAAGGTTCCATTTAGGTAAACTAATGCTGTGACATAGTGACACTTCCTCAATCTCAATTAGTGCTAAACTAATTAAGAAAATTGTTTTACACACTGCAGTGAGTAGTACCTCTCTTCTTTCTTGGATAATCCCCAGTGTGATGTAAGGGTGATTGAGTATCTAATTACTCTTTAATTGAATGCACATTTTGTACATTTTTAGCTAGTTCAAGCTTAATGCTTTTAGTCCAAAAGTCAAAGTCAGTGAAATTAAGTTGAACTGGGATTTGGTACCTATTGTATTAATGAATTACTTTTTGAAAGGAGCCTCATTATGAGCCAGTCTGAAGATTTCAGCTGTGTTTGTAAAAGAAATACTTGATGTATTGTCTGACTGATTGTATATATTGGTAGTCTTGTTATCCATATTTACCCTTGTTTATTCTTGTTTAACAATAACTTCCCTAATTTCTGGTGAAGTCCTCTACAGATAAAATAACTATTTCCAAAGAAAACCTTCCAGGATCAATGCCATAAAGTGTAAATACCTGCAAAATCTGAGAGTTTTTCACAATACCCATGCTTTGAAAAAAAAATTATTAACAAGGTTAATCAACCTCAGAATATAAAAAAAAACATTATTTTTTCAAGAATATTTATATCTAATTCTTTCATATAAAATTTTTATGCACCTATATTCTCCAGAGAAAAAGAAATTTCTTGTACAAAAGTGGGACAAATGGAACACTATAAATTTTATCTCAGAAACAGGAGCAGGAGCAAAGATAAGGAGCAAGGCTGGTATATTTTTAAGAACCAAAGGTCCCAATGTTCCTATAGCAATAGAGAGAACATATTTAAAAGAGAAGATATGAGAAAACTTCAGTGAAAGGGATTATTTTTCAAAGTCTTCCAAAAGTGTTGAGAAAGTTCAAATAAAGAGATTATGGAGAAATTAAATAGGATGACCATGATAATATGTCTTTCCATCTAATAGGGAGAAAGTAAGATGTCCCACTGCAGCAGCTTTAGGTCAAGATCAATACACAAGATGAAAATCTTTATTCTGCTGCTTAAAAGTCAATCTCCATTCTGGAGAGCCTTTCCACATCTTTTGTCTTACCATATTCCTTATCCCCATTGTCTCATACAATATCTTTTTCTTTATAGAAGGATCTTGCCTTCTCCTCCTTAGCACTATGATAAATCAAAAAGTTTAAGAGTTTTTTTAAAAAAGCAAAAGACACAGGTGGCAAAACCAGTATAATACTAACAAAACATTACCTTTATCCTACACCTTCCTAAAAACAGCACCTGAAAGTACAGCCAGGTGTGGATTCAGTGTCTCAGAAAAATGAGCTGAGTATCTTACCAAACCTTACCTTTCTTGAAACATTTTGCATTCCTTCTGTGGGAAGGCTACAATTTATTGAATCAACATCAAGCTCTGTGGGCACTTAGATACATTTAGCTAACTAAAATACACCTTTGTCTTGAGCTATGGGGATGCATAAATGTTTTTAAAGGTTTTGTTGGGTAGCACTGCTCTGTCATAAACTCTGGTCTTACCCATAAAACATTGCTAACAACAGTTAGTGCTGACATTGTGTTTCTAGAGTGGCAAGTATCAGTTGCAAAAACATATTCATTAATCCAAATAACTTGGTAGTTTTTATTTGCTATTTATTTACAAAACGTGTCTGTTTGCTTAGCAAGAGTTTGCATATTTTTCATTGCATTGTCTTTATTCGTACAAAATAATCAGGATTAAAAATTCCAGTAAGAGTAAGGATCTGGGCCTATCTGGATCTTCAGTTTCAATGGAGTAATAATGTTCTGCTTAAATCTGTGATTTCATCCAGGTAAAACAGAGAGCACTTCCAGTGCCTAACTTGTATAACACTGGTGAAGGAGGAAAGCATATAGGAGGTTCTCTTCTCTGTATTGTACAGACATATGTACCTATACATCCTTCTGGTATCTTTGATATTTGAGAACCTATTACATTATATTTTATATGCACTACTATCTTTTTCTAAAAATGTGTGTAGCTTTATCAATTATTTAAGCTTCCTACTAATTTAGACTCACCACTAATTTGCAGCATTTTCCCCATAAGTGAAAATACCATGGCAGAGTTTCAGTGTTCAGACTCTAACTTGGGTGCTGTGATTGCTAATAAACACACTGTGAGGGTGTTTTGTATGACAGGCACTATGGGCTCCTGGCTACACAATCAGTTCCCAAGCAGCAGTCTACAAACCATACATGATTTATGGTAAGCTGCTGGGAATTATACTCTCAAAACTCTTTTTATGAAAAGCTGATGATAACAGTGAATTATGAATAGGAAAGACTGTGTGATGCTAGTAGAAACTCACAGGTCACAAAATTTAGGAGCACTTGTCAGCATGAAGTATCTTATTTAAAGAACAAGCAGGGATCTGATTTCTAGACTACCTTATGACTTTTTTAGCTTTGAAAAGGAAACACAGTAATCTTTCCTCCCCACTTCTTTACTTGCTAAGGGATTTTGACCATTTTCCATTCCTCCACAATTCGTGTATTTCTAACAAGAGCTCAGTAAGGAATTGAACAAGGACAATTCCAATATGACACTAGCTCTGAAAACTCAAAATGGTTTTCTTTCTCATTTAGGCTTGATCACCTGCTATACTGATATACTGGCCTGGACATGTAAATACCTACCACAGCAAGGACCAGTCTATGACTCAGCTGCCTCTGGCTACCAAGTCCCTATATTCTGGCCCCCATGCCAGAGATATGTCACATAAGCATCAAAACTGTTTTTCTAGTCACTAATTTGAATCATCATCAGTGGTAAAAAAAATTATGCTGATATTACAGGATTCACTTGCAATCTCAGTGCATACCCTACTCCCTGCTATTACAATGAAGTAGTAGAAAACAACCTTAAAAGGCACTCTTTTTCAGCCATTTCTGGAGCTTTTGGTTGCCTGAAGGCTCCAAAAGTTTTGTTTTGTTTCTAGTAGGCCTCTGATTATGGTGTGTGGCTCACAAGCCAAAGGTGCTTGGCCCTCTGTCCTCAGTCATGCACTCAAGTGTAAGCACATTCTCGAGAACTCTGAAGTGGCAGCAGAGGGTGAGGCACTGGACATAAGACCTTAAATACAGAAGAACAATAGTCATTTTTGGTGATAAGACAAAGTTCAGTTTCTTTAAAAGACTGAAACTTAACAACTAAACCAATCACCTTTTAAGCAGGAACTCTAAATTCATGGAGACAAACAATGACCGATAAAAATATCACTCACTTAGAAGCAGCATAAATACTCATATTTCAACAAATCTAGGAAACCAGTGTTTGCATTTCTAAAGAACTAGTGTTGATAATCTTTGTGCTGAGTTGATTTGGGGTTTTTCAAACAGGAAAATGATAAGAACAGTTTTGGTAGCCTAATGATGCACGGCTTCTGACAGCTCATTCCAGCTCTGGACCTACACAACAGGAAAGGATAAAATCCTCAAGTGTTAGAACTTCTGCAGAGCAACTTGTTTGTGAACTTCATGAACTGCAAATGATAGAAGTAAACTGAGAGTAAAGACACGTGGATTGCTAATGTAAATGTCCATTAAAATATAAATTTCACTGAGATCTGTTTAAATATAGAAATACAGTCCATAACATTGCATCACCTTTCCCATTTCTCAAAGGCAAGGTGCAGCTCCACGGCTCACTCTGGATTTGAATGTTCTTTCATATTCTACAATCTGTTATCATACAATTCACAATTCCATTAAGAAGAAATGCAGCACCACCTGTTAAGTACTAGTTCATTCCCACTGGCAACACCAGGTCCTCTGTTCAATATCCTGGGGAAAGGACAACATAGTTTTGCTGCCACAAAAGCTGCTCAGCAGCTTCAAAAACAAGGAATTTGCACTATCCATTCACAAAATGCACCAGATATTTTGCTGTGAATCAAATGTTGTGCCAGTTTCTCCTTGTCTGCTCAGACCTCTCAGTATCATGCAGTCTCTACAGCATCAGAAATGCAGTCTCTGTTCCTCCTACCCTGAATTACACCTTCCTGTTCCCCAGGCCTAGCAAAACCTTTTAATGATGTCATTTATTTTTTTTTCTCTAATCTTGAATTTGTAACTAGGAAAGTAGTAATTATATTAAGCATGTTTTTAATCTGAAATGATTTCTGCTATCATAATTTACTGGACATTGGATAAACTTGCAGCTACTTGCAGCATGAGGTCTACCACAGATGTATGTGTATGTAGGAGTGTGTATATGCACTTGTGTATATAGAAACTGATGTTTTCTCAGGAATTTCTGAATCAGTCATAATTGAAAAAATATTCAGGAGAACCTGAGTAATGTGTGTATGTAGATGGAGTAGGTGAAAGACATCATCACACATGGAGGATAATTATTAATGAATACAAAATAAATTGTGTCTGAGATAGGGAGTTTTGAAACAACACACTGGATATTCAGACTGGATATAAATAACTAAATTCTTTAGTTTATTAATTATTCTCAGAGGAAAGCAAATTAGTTTTTCATTTTAAAAAGAAAATATTTTTTCAGCAAATTGTTTTTTAGAACAAGATCTTACTGTCTTCTATTAAAAGAGTCTTGTGGATTGCAATGACTTCTATAACAGGAACCTATTTGACCTCATCTTAGTAAATAGGAGGAAAGCCATTTACCTGCTCTGTGCATGGAATCATGAGAATACACCCTGGTGTATAAAGGGACCAAGACACGCTGGCATGACATACTGAGTTCACTGTCATTACAAATTCAAGTTGATATTCAAGTGTTTGAAATCAGAAGTCTTTCTCATTCACAGATAAAGCTGTTCTGATGATGTAAAAGAGGGGAAAGGCCTGTCTATCAAATCAGCTACAAGTAAAGCAACAAGAATTAAAGAGGGGGTGATAAATCCTTTAGAAACCACAAATAATGCCGTCTTCAGTGAAGAATGCAGCACTGGAAAAGTACTTACCCATTAGAAAAGGTGGCAAGCCCCAAGATTCCAGCAAGCCTTCTGGAACAGTCACAATTCACATACTAAGAAATAGTGTGTCAGGCCTACAAACTGTTAAATAAATAGCCTTTAATTAAATGGAAGGTTTGAGGTTTTTGTTTGATTTTTAAGAGTGGTAGCATTTGTTTTCTTCACTGTTAGGCTTTGCTGTATAATAGTAACTATAAATTGTATTCCAAGATCATCTGAAATTACCAAGAATTAGCTCACTGCCCACAGCAAGGTTTCTGAGTCGAGCAGGAAGTAAAAAAGAAATTAGCATTAATACTGAGGAAGTCACAATATTATCCCTTCTCTTTTCTTTCAGAAAAGGACTTGGGAGTCCTGGCAAACATCAGGTTCAAGCTGAGTCAAGAATGCACCCAAGGCAACAATGAAGTTCTGCAGCTTTTCAGGCTGCACCAGGAAAAGCATTGACAGCAGGTGGAGGGAAATGCTTCTACTCAGCACTGATAAGAACATCTGGAGCACTAGGTCCAGTCCTGGGTTCCCCATTTCAGAAGAAACACAGATGTGCTGGAGATCAGCAACAGACTATAAGCATGGTAAGGGATTGGAGCACCTGGCATGAAAGGATGGCTGGGAGAGCTGAAACTGCTCAGCCTCCAGAAAAGATGTTTCAACAGGGATTTTATCAATGTGCATAAATACTTTATGAGAACAAGTAGAGAAGATGCACCAGACTGAACCTTCAGCTGCATCCAGTGAAAGGAGAAGAGGCAAGGGGGAGAAACTGAAATACAGAAAAGTTCATTTAAAATTAAGATAAACCTTTTTGCCTGCAGGATTACACAGGTACAATTTGCTTAGAGAGGTT
>WEIU01000398.1:12263-27449 GCA_013389925.1 Aegithalos caudatus | reverse complement strand
ATATTTTAGAATTAAAGGCCTCATTTTAGAATTAAAGGCCTCCTTCCAGAATTACGATCCTGTTTTTTTAATGGGGTGAAAGGATACATCAATGCTGGTCTTCTAGAAACATGGTAAGAAATCAACTAGTAAAACTCAATAACTGGGGAAATATACCACAAGACCGAGGTATACTGTGCTCTTCCTCACTCCAGCAGGAGAAATTTAAAGCTACAAGAAATAGTTGTGATGTAAGTGGGCATTGTGATTCACTGCCCGGATGGTGGTGAATGACTTCCTTGTTTTCTATTGCTCTGCTTGCATGCATGGCTTTTGCTTTACCTATCAAACTGTCTTTGCCTCAACCCACAAATTCTCTCACTTTTACACTTCTGATTTTCTCCCCCATCCCACCACATGAAAGTGACTGAGCAGCTTCTGGGGCTTGGTTGCCAACTGGAGTTGAACCATGACATAACCAAACTATTATACACAGGATGAAATAGAAATTACAGTGTCAAAATTTGCAGTTGTGACAATGTATCATAACATTAGCTAAAATTAAGTGCATTTTCTACTTTAGCTAAATTATTTCAAAGTTTTGATTTTTCTGCTGAGCTTTTACTTACCTGACTGAATATTCACCACGGTTCTTCCTCCTCTGCTACTGAAATGCAGCCCTGATAACTCTGTCACTAAGTGGCTGAGTTGGCCTGAAGTTATCTCCTAGGATTCCATCAGAGCCCTCTAAAAGTTCAGCACCTTTAACATGAGTCCTCAGCCTTCGAAATTCCTCTATCTGAAAGACATGAAAATATAAATTAAGAAGCTGAGACACATTCTTCAGCATGGGACTAACGATCAAAACCAGCCTTGTCCAGACAATTCTGCAGCTTTGAAAATTGGAGTGTTCAGGTACCATATAGTAAGGTCAATATGCACTAATAACATTTTTAAATCGTTATCAGCACTGTCGAAACATTTGAGATATACAGAAAAACAAGAACTCTTAGACACATAGTTTGGCAAACTTATCCTTTGCCTTTTCACAACTTCTTTCAGGATCTATAACCATCTTGGAGATTGCAGATTACATCCTATGAATCAGCCTCATTGTTGTGTGTTTAAAGTAGTAATGCTGGTCTTCTTCAAAGAACTGCATTTCAGGAATAACTTGCTTGATTATAAATTGTTTTGAAATTCTCCTAGTGATTTATTTACTGCCTGAAATTGTTGTTTTCATCTAAACTAGAAGAATACTGAACAGATTCTTAGCTTTAGAAGATGTCTGTTGACATTTCATATGGAAAAATACAGTTTCTGTGATCAAAACAAAATATTGCTTCAAAAGATCTGTAGGTGTAGATAGTCAGAAAGTCAAATACAGTAAAAATAAACATAAAAGATTGCCACTGAGCCAAAACAAATATGTTTATTGCTTACAGACTCTTTAGATTTCTCTAAATCTAATCTGGTGTAGGGAAGAATATGAGCAGCTTCCATCTCCATTCCTGTACTAGCATCAAGTGCTGTGTGATCAAACACTTTACCTTACTGTTCACCAGTGCTGTTTTGGGGACTTCGGTATTTTAGATAGTTACAACTACTAGGAAAAATGCTTTTTCTTTGGCATATTCACAAGCTGTCTTAGCTGGATACAGCAAATGTACTTGATGGCTGACTCCCCTAGCCTGAGCCTTTGTACTTGCACTGACCCTGTGATGCTTCACTATGCAGTTCATCCCTAACTTGAAACTGAAGATACACAGAAAGTAAAATGGAGCCTGGAGTATAAAATCACTTTGACATCTAAGACATTATAGAGTTAATTTCTTCATGAAAAACACCCTAGGAAATATTACAGGGAGACTGTGAGCATGATTCCAGAATTAAATTAAATGAGGTACTAAACAGCAGGTAATGGCATTTTTATTCTTATCCTGCCTACAGAGAATACTTTCTTACTGCAACCTGGAACATAACTGCCCTTGTTGTTTTCCACTCTACAGCAGTACTGATACAGACTTATTTACTTGACTTAGAGGCTAGCTCTTCTCTGCTTCATTTTCCTCAAAAAAACCAGTGTGCTTGGAAATCAACACTCAGCTCCTGTCCAGTGACATATAAGGCAACAGCTTAGACTGCCAAAATGAAAAAAGTTCCTTGAAGGTGCTTTTAGAGGCAGAATCTTGTTATGGAAGATTTTTGTTGTTGTTATTGTTGTTTACTTAAAGGAAACTGAAAACAAACCTACTACCAGCTTGGAATTGAAAGTTGATTGTTGAGAATTCAAGGGCTGGTAAATCACTGAAGAAGCTTTATAAAAGCATCCTCTTTCACAACCTGAATCAACTCTGGAAAGTCTGAGATAATTGCAGTTAGGAAGGAGCACTTTACAAAAATGTGACTTTTGTTTGATCTTGTGAGAACGAGATACTTCAAACAAACACAGATGAAGGAAAGGGAAGTGCAGACTCTCTGCAAAGCTGGCATTTGTGAGCTGTCTCTACAAATGCTCTGTCCCAGTTCCTACAGCGAAATCTTTCTCCAGAAAGTACTCCTCACAAAGCAGCTCCCAGTTTCTTCAGTCAGGAGAATAGAACGGACCTGATCTCTGTGCCTGCTCTTTAGTCTTTAGGGAAGTCAAGAATTGTAGCTCTGCTCCAAGGGGGAATTTCTTCTGAGATCAACAGCCTCCTTGTTTAGTTGTTCCTTCCATGGTTCAGACTGCCATGACAGAGACCCTCTACACAATATGGTGCTTTGCTCTACTCGTGAGAAGTACTTCTGTCAGAAAAGGACACTAGCTGGGCCAACACTACTTTCCCAATTAAATTTCCATCTGGCAAGGTAATATGCAAGGTAATGTGCCCTGCTCATCCTGTTTCACCACTTACCATCTTCTCCCAATCCTTCATAAGTCAGTGCTGTGAAGTACACCCAGAAGGACTACCAATGAAACAGATGTTTTAGAGGCATATATCTAAGCACCCTAGTATATTCACATGTTTTTTACCAGGAATAGCCACTTTAAAAAGTTCTTCTCCTGCCCAGAAGACATAAGGATGACCTAAGCCTGTTCACACTGAAATTTGGGATTATGTTCTAACCAGTATAGAGGAAAGCCCACAACATGAACTGTTACATTTTTACTGAGTAAATTCATGCTCACATCATGTAGAATATTTTTACAACTCATTATATTAAGATCCTGAACACTGTGTTCTTCTGTTTCACTTACATATTTCCTGAAGAATACAGCACACAAAACTAGGAATTTGCAGGTTTTCTGTAAACATTTCTTGATATAGAAGCATTATCCTTCTGTTTGAAAATTCCACATCTCCATGACACCTTCCAAGAACACAGACCTACTTCCCAGCACCCAGAATACCATGAAGCTTTAAGTGCTTTGTTTAACAGTTTACATAAATTTTGCACTATTTCTACTACAGCTCCATATGCTAGTTACTATTTCTGTCCTTTGGTAGTTTTTGATTCTGAAAGAGGTAGACAAAAGCACTAGAGACCATGCCATTCAATAAAAGACCAGTTAACTCTGACAATGAATACAGCAGAATGACAGGTCCTTCTGCATCATTGTTTAAAATCCCTATTCTGAGTGGCTTAAACAATGCACTTTTTCTGGGTTTCAGTGAACCACAAAGCACATTATTCACAAATGTCCCATTTTTTTTAATATAGTGAAGAGAAACATGACCAAGTCTTTTTCAATTATTTCCTGCTTTTTACTAGCCTAATAGGAGTTTTCTCCCACTGTATTTCAGCAGTGTACTTGCATGTGTGAGGTACCTCACAAAAAGAATCAATACAATTCTTCCTGGGCTGTGTATTTCAACATTAAGTCAAGTGACGATGACAAAAATCACAATAGGAAGACAGGAATACACACAGGATGACCCATGAAGGATTTTTTGATGGAAGTGGAGCCTCATGACAAAGGAAATTACTTGCAGTGAGGAAACAGCGTTCCTCGGGATTCCAGGAAAGCACATCCTGATGCTGCAGTCCTGAATTGCTCTTTTGCTATTCATATGACCAGCACATTTAGATCTCCTTTCACTTAACATTGACTTAGATCAGTAGCATATCGACTCATCAGCTGAACTTTACTATCTGAAAATGTCTTCAGGATAAAAAAAGGTTCTCTGCTTTGTAATGGTCAGCCTATTGTGCCTATGTCAAAATAATTACTTCACTGTTTCAAAATAACAAAATGTGAAAATATTTTATGAGTGTGACCCTGAAACAGAATGGCAATTTTATTCATTTTTTACCCTTATGACCCACAGTTTGTTAAGCTGATCAATATTGCTGTGTTAATTGCAGAAAATTAGCACTTTGTCTCCAATGCATGAACTAGTTAGATCAGAGGAAAGAAATAAAACCTCTTCCATATTTTATTATGTAATTCTTTATTTACTTGTTATTGACACTTAGAACTTGATTATTTCAAGACCTGAAAAATTAAAACAGCCTTGAATTTGTCTCTCACTGGCTATAATCACAGATACTACCAGTATTTATATAAAGCACTTGACATTTCATTAGTATCCCTAAGAAGAAAGTTCTACGAGGTAATGACACATGTAAAAATAATTTATTTAAACCCATTAGAAATGCATTTGCACTGAAATCTATGCTTTAATACTACAAGCTGGCTTAATAAAATTAAATGCCTCTACCAGCCTTCCATGGAAGATTCAAAATGGTATATCCTATACATCCTCTTATTTCCCATAGACAAAAGCCCTTGCATTTCTAATCTCTCCTTAATCTCTCCTGGGCAACCTGCTCTAGACGAAGCAGCTTTAGCAGGGCATTTGGAATAGATGATCTCCAGAGGTCCCTTCCAACCCCAATCGTTCTGCAGTTCTGTGATTAAATGAAATCTCTCATAGGCACTCATGCCCACATGCACAAAAGAGGCCAGATATTTCATTGCAGCCAAAATGCTAATTACAATTTAAAATCTTAGAATTTTAGGCTATAGTGAAATATTCTAGAACCAACAAAATTAATTTGGGCATAATGGAGACCTCACAATACCTTTCAATTTACAAATCCCAGAATCATCTCCGCTCACCCCATACTTATTTTTCATAGACGTATTTATTTTATTGACATATTTATTTTTCATTTTCATCTGAAAGCAATACCTGATGAAATATAATTTCTTATCCCACCTTGGTAAAAGCCTTTCAAGTTCTTAATAATTATCTTTCCTGCACAACCTTACCTTTAATGCTGCAATCATAAATATCACTGAGGAATTTTTTCTAATTGATACTTATCTATGACAAGTATAGTGGATCATCCTGGCATAAGTCTGCTACAACCCATCACTTCAATGCCACCACTCACCCACATACAGTGCCAGTGGCAGGGAAAATTCCTCCATGACTTACATGCCCTTCATCACTGCAATGTTTTTGCATTGGGTTTACACCTATGGAAGTAATGCAGCAACACAAACCAGCCAGCCCTCATCTAACAAAGGCCATGGTTGTGGATATCAGTCTTTGCCCCAGGCACTATGGGTCACTCTTTTCCACAGGCACAATATTCTTTTTAGGAGTCTTATCCCCTTCACACAACATTCCAACATGGTGCTTTCTAGTGGTAAATTGTGGTGTTGTTGGATTTGTTTTATAAGTCTTAGAATAGCTTTCATTGTAAATTGTAGCTTTTTAGCCACTTTCAGGTGGGCCCTTGCCTTGGTATTTGTTCTTATCAGAAGTTGATAAGAGTTTCCAAGACAACCCAGGCTTCTGCCCAGAGACTGTCTTCCATTGGTCCCTCCCCAGGATGATTCCCTACCCATCCTTTCCAATGTATCTTTCCCCCTCTGTCCATCAATCATTTTCAAGGTCCAGAGGTTCGGCCAGTGGTTGGTGGACACCCAGAGGACCCCACCCCAATTTAACTTGATTTGTTCTTGTTTAGGTAATTCAGTTGGCATTTACCACCTTGCTTTGTTTTATTGGTTTATGACTTGTATCCACCCCTGGAACTGTGCTGGACAAAAACCCCCTGCAGCTCAGGTTCGGGGTCTCTCTTCGGAGGCACTGAGCCTGGGGCCAGGGGCTTCCCCTGTGATCCCTGAATAAAACCTTTGTCCCAAGCCTCAAGAGAGTCCCTTCTTTCTAACCATGGCCATGACAGTGAAGGTAACGGTGCTGCAGAACCAAGAGCCCACACAAAGGTTCTGTTGGGGCGCAGCCAGAGCTGCCAGGACGTCAAGCCAACGCAGAGCTGACCACAGAGACAGAGCTGCACACAGCAACAGTAAATTAGTGCATAGTAATATTAACTGAAGTTGCATTTCTCTTCTTAATTCCTCTTTTGTTCACCCTCTTGCTGCCTCCCACTACATGTGGACAGTTTAAACTCAGCTCTCCTCTGTGCACTGACTGTATCAAAAGGGAAGAGAGACTACAAAATCTGCAATGAGCAGTGTCATACTGTGTCTCAGTGTAAGAGCTATGGACTTTGTACATCTGATTAAGTCCCCTCATTTATCAATATCATATCTGTACAATTAGCTGACAAGTTACCAAATGCACTCCATCTTTAGAAGTTATTCTAAATCTAACAGTGGTAACATGATGCTGTTTACTCAGTAGTAATGCATTTACTCAGTAGTGAACAGCCACAAGTCTTACCTTTTCATAAACAAATAACAGATTCACATGGGATGCATTTAAGTTGCAGCTACCAGACAAATTATTGGGAGCTATTGCTTTTATCCTATGATTAAACCTAGAATTCAGTTCCATTAAACAAGAAATGCTGCCAATTCTAAATTGTTAAAGATGTTAAAATATTGTGCTGGCATCACTAGCAAAATTTTAAATTATTAAAGCTGAAATAATTTAAATCTGAATTTATCACCTTTTTTACTTTTTTCACATGCTTCAGAGCAGGCAATGAAAATGAATGCATTCAGCCCCAGGGATTCTAGGTAGTTTCATTTAAATTAAACACACATTCCTCCAGCTGGGATTCACAGACTGTATGAGAATATTCATCAGGAGTTTTCTTTGTTTTTACTGAGATTATTTGTAGACAGATTTGAAAAGTTTTACCCAGAAAGGCTCACAACTGTTAGATTTAATTTAAGAAAAAAAACCCAAACATTTTAAAATGCATCCGCGTGAAATCAAATTTAAATAGGTAGCTTCCATTTGACATTTATTATAAAAATGAATTAAAAAAGAGCTTGATAAATTAAATATAGTTCAATGCAATCTAGCCAGTCTGTACTACATTAATGTTTTTCATTCTCCAGGACGTAGTGCCTCCCTGTGCTTTTTTGTTCCTTTAACATTAAAACACAGTGATATTTGAAAGCTTACAATTACAAAGAATTGAATTTCTTTTGCCCATTGAGTTCCCTTTTTCTTTTTCCTTCACTTAAATATAAGAATTATTTTAAATGCAGATGATAAATGGTAACAAAGTTTTTCATCTCTGACCTTTGCATTGCTCTCAGTGACTCAAAAGGTTTAACCTTTACTTGAAAAGCCATGTACTGATCTAATGGGATCTTTAAGGAGAACAGACATAACATTCTGATATATACATTTGCACGCTATAACCTTTAACTCATAACCATATTCCAAGGTCACTTTAAGCACAGCTGTTACCTGCACTTGGGACACAGTCAAAGGATAGCGAAATAATATCCAGGTGACACCTTCACTGCAGGGTGGAATGGTTAGGGAGCCCTCATACACCCAGTAGTCACGCAGAAGAGGATCTGAAATCAAAAGAAATGTGGAATTTTAATGACATTAAGGAAGTTAATGGTGTCTTTCAGTTATGACAGCTTATGACAGCTGTGGGCTCGCTCACATGATGGAGTTAGTAAGCAGAAGTTAAGTGAATTCATAACCTGCCAAGCACTGCCCACTGCTTCCTGATATGAATGTATATGAGCTTATGGTCATTATATTACATTAAGTTACCCTGCAGATGAGCATTTTAGACTTGAAAATGCCACTTTGTAGATGTGAAAAATAACAAGTGCTCTTTAAAGTAACACGGCAAATAAACAATATTATGGGGCTTAAAAGAATTCCTCTTAATGTCAAAAGCTAAGAGAGACATTGAATTTTGAATGCAGAGGGTCTGTGGTGATTGAATTTTAACTGACTTCTACATTTAGGATATGTCTCAAGAATTTATTTTATTTCATTTAAAAAAATCAATGAAAATTCAGCTGAAGAAAAACTTTTCACTTTGCAATTCTGGTGACATATTTTTTGAGATGCACTGGTGCTTCCTACCTTTGGAAAAGCGAGTTGAATTTCAGAGGGGTAAAAGCATTAAGGTTTACCTTTATAATTACATGATTTTAAAGTTTTTATGTTTATTAATAACTGTTAGAATAAACAGTTGCCATGGAAGAAAATGTACAATATTTTGTCCGTGCAAAGTTTTAACTCTACATACAACACGTTTGGTTATAATTATTTTAATTTTAATTTCTCATAGA
The DNA here is from genome assembly GCA_013389925.1 of Aegithalos caudatus. Lineage (NCBI taxonomy): Eukaryota > Metazoa > Chordata > Aves > Passeriformes > Aegithalidae > Aegithalos > Aegithalos caudatus. Next base: position 18,949 of record WEIU01000398.1, on the reverse strand, counting down.
TTCCAATCACACTACACTTCCTAAGTGAGACAACACAGGGCTTTCCTTTGCTGCTGTAGGTCATACAGCCTAAAAAAAGTACAAAGAGGAAACTGCCTGACTGTAAAAGAGGGGACAAGAAACAAACCTGGAGGGAAACTGGAGATAAAGGGTGGTTAATTGTGGCATGGAGAGCCAGGGGAAGGTTGTGACTAACTTGACAATGACAGAATGGGAGACTGGAAACAAATAAACCTGCTTGGTTGAACTAACCTGTTACTGTCATTTCACTACTAGCTCAGAGGAATGTCAGTAGAATCAAATCCCGCTAATGAAGCCTGCGATTATCAGTAAACGGTTTTGTTTTGTTGGTGTCATTTTATTCCTCAGCTAGGAAATTATGTAGCAGATCCATTGACAGCAAGTTGCATTATCAAACACTCAAAAGTTAAGAACTGTAAGAATTAATTCAGCCCATCCTGTGCATGCATCATGATACAGTGTTGTTACATGGTCATGTGTGTCTTTTCTGGAGAACCTTCCATTGTTTACTTGCAAAGACAGATGACTTTGTTTTGAAAAGTACATGATATTATTTAGAATTCTCAATACAGTAAGAGGCACTTGGTCTTCTTTTTCCCATGCTATTGAAATCCTGCTTGTTGGAATATTTTCTCATTTTTCACATTTCTAATACACTCATTTCTCCAGTGCCTGAGAGCTTAAGTAAATTAATTTATCCTCCCATACCCTTGAGTGGTGAGGAAGGATAGATTATCCCCTCACTTTAAAGCTGGGGAACTGAGGCAGAGAAGATGAGGTCAAATGCATCTATTCATTTGAGGTGTTCATTATGACATGCTCAGAATCTGATTTCTCAAAGCATTTAACTTTCTATAGCACATAACACAGTCAGAGCACTGCTCCCATTGACTTCTCTTGGAGGTGTAAGCACTCAGCACTTCTGAAAATCAGACCCCATGATCTCAAGTCGGGCACCTGGAAAATGAGGAACACGTAGTTAGAGACGACTTGTGAAAATTTTTGTTTATGTTCCATCAAACAGGAACTGTGAGGCAGGGGTCCTGTAAAAAATAACTTATGGTCATGCAGTCAGGTGATGTTTTATAATGGATATGCATGAGAGGCACAGGCTGCCTTAATTCCTGCAATTCCTAACTGCTGAGCACTTGACTTCGTAACCTATAATATAGCTTAATATACACCTGGGCTACTTTGAAAAATTAAAGATCTTGCCACTATGACAATGTTCCTTGCAGAAACATCTATTTTTAATTTTTAAGTCAAATTCCTTACTGTTACTCTTTAACTTTTAGCTACGTAAGTTTGAATTTGCCTCTCTTTGTCACTTCTCCTTTTATGTTATATAACTGACATTGCCTAATGGCATTGTCTTTTGATTCTGCCAAAAAAACTTACATGTTGTGTGGGTAGCCTTACACTTCCTATTCTATGCCCAAGTAGAGAAAGGAATACACACAGATGTCTCTCTAGATGGGCTGGTAAATCCTCAACAAAGGTAGCCACAGTGGTGTCAGCAGTGCACAGATGACAGTAACACATCCCACTTACATGACAAAGGTGCAGATTTACAGTAAATTTCAATGGGATTTCACCTCTATCCCTGTTAGGATGTGCATTACCTAAATGCATTACCACCTTATGGGACACACTCAGGCTTGCAGTTTAGGCTAGGCTTTAGATTTACTGTCTCAGCCTCTGCAATCAGCTACTAATCCACACACACGAAAGTAAGCAAAGGCACCTACCTGGCAATAAAGAGTTGGGATTAAAACAGGGTATTGTTTTGGACTTTCCCTGAAAAAATGAATACAAATCAATCTCATCTCTATCTTCTAATTAAAATGCTGATGAATGCCGAGGTAAAACATTCTGTGTTCTTATAACATTAAGACTTGAATTCCTGTGGAAAGCAAACTCATTAAAAGTCCCCATTTAATCATCATTGTATTTGTCCTTCCAGCTACGCAAACACATATTTTTATTCTATTTGTTATTTCATTTTTAAGATTATCCCAGCAACTTGTTAACTTTCTGCCTTTAACACCTGGACTTCTTTCTGGTCCCAGCCCTGAAACTGTCTACATGAAATTCAGGTGGTTCATACAAAAAGAGTTAAAAAGCAAGGGCCAAAGTGGGCTTTACTTAACTGGCTAACACTTAATAACATTTAATAAAATAATGCTGGTTCCACATATTTAATACACGAAAATGTTTGCCGAAGTGTGTTTGATGCCGACCCTTTGAAAGTCACCATTATAACACATTCACACAAAGGTTAGGCCTTTCATGACCTTCCTCAGCTTAGCTGTTGTCTCAGTAATGAAATTAGAGCTCCCTAGACTATTGTTTTCTCTGACACTTTCATAAATAAAGAGTTTATATTATTAAACATCATGACTGAAGTTTACCATATATAATATTTGACTAAAAGATTACGATTCCTTTCTAATTTTTCTGCACTTCAGCATCTGCTGAAGTGAATGGTACTCTCTTCAGACTAATAAAAAAACATGTCATCAATACATCTCAAAATCTTTTTAAAATCAAAGGTATGTTTGATTATGTTACAGAGCATGAAGCAAAGAGATGGAAGTAACTAGCCCAGGGTCATTTAAAATAGTGTCAACATTTTGAGGAGCACACAAATCTCCTCAGTCCTTCAGGATCCCCACATGTAATCCACTTGACAAGTCAGAATTGTGTTTGCTGATTTCCCAGCAAATTAATATGGGTGCTCAGTTCATCTCTTCTTTTTCTCTACAAATTAAACCAGGTAAGTTTGGAGATATGGCTGCTGGTGTTCACTAAGCATGTTGCAGTGCTTGCCCTCACACTGACTCCATGAAAATCACTTGCCAGCAGTTATTTGTATAGATTAAATTTTCTGTCCACCAGAAATCAAAAGAAGTGCAAAAATATATATTAGCTGAATAATATTATCTGAATAAAATGCTGAGGTTTTCATGGTGGCCACCAAATGATGGCTTTTACATGTGGTTTTACTACAGACGCATCTGAAACCTTTCTCTTGCCTCCATACAGACCCTTTGGTCACTGTGTCCCTGGTCATTAAAGGAAGCATTACTTCAGACAATGCCTTACCTTGTACTGGATGTCCTGAAGAATTTCAGTTACAGCCTTTAGGCCCACATGCTCTTTTCCTATCTGAAATACAGCAAGCAAAGGTGAGTTTCAGTATCTTGGTATTTCAGAAACCGTGAGGCAAAACACAGGTCAACCAGAACAGTAAGTACTATAGCTGTTTTTAGTTTAGCTACACAACCTTGTGTTAATCAACTACACAGATACATGACAACTCCAAAAAATTAAATCATTATAAAATCACCAGCCAAAAGTAAACAGGGCTTAAATAACTTTAAAGCAGACACAGAAACTCACAGAACAAGAGAAAGAGTCATAATTAAGTCTGGTAGGTTTTGATTAGCCCTGTTTTGCAGCACCTCTTCTACGTGGAGTCAAAATGGTGCAGTACTGTGACATGTAAATGCTAAGGATACAGTTTGTCCTTACTGGTTTTTGTCAGAAAAGTACACAGAAAGGAACAGAGCGAACAAGCAGAACAGACACTTTTTGAATGTGTTCCCATAACGTTGCAAATCTGGCCCAAGGTATCTGTGAAGCTCGGGGGAAGTTTCTTTCCTGCCTGCAGAGTGCAGAACAGCAGATTCCCTCTCTCACAGCATCTCTGGGATCGTGCCAGTGAAAGCCGGGCTCCCGGCAGGCTGCAGCACTGCCTCTACTGAACGCCTGTAAGGCATGGAACATGGGGCACTAAAGAAACACACTGAGATAAGAGATTCTAATTTTATATGGATGTTGCTCACTCTGCACACTAAACTCAGCTGCTCCCGACTCAAATCACCCATTCCAGGATCCCAGTTTTACCTTCAGAACAAAATCAGAAGAGGCAGAATGGCCTTCCACTTGATTTCTTTGCCAACGTGTACAAATACCAGGTGAGGAAATAAGCCAGCATGAGTGAGAATGGGAGAGCTAGACCCTGAAAATTTTGTTTGCCTTTTGTTTCTCTTGGAATAGAATGACACAGTAGCCATTGGGAGGAAACAACTGAATGTCAACAAAAGGTATTTTGTTATTTCTAGGAATTTAAGAGCATTTAATTTTGTTTCAGAATGGAATTTCAATTTCAAACTTTCAAAGTGCATGAAAGATATTGAAGTCACTTCAAAGATGCTGCTTCCAAATTAATAATTCTCAAGGGCTCTCACTTAAATCAGTGAAAATATTTTCACTGACCTTAAAATAATGTATTTTGAGAACTGTGGCACAAAATGACTTTTCCATGCCTTTACCAAGAAAAAGAAAAATGGTCACCAAATTTCCTCTCCCTGTTCCTTTTATAGCAGGATTAAATATTATTTTTCCTTGGTCAATTGTAATTATATGATGCCTTTCTTGGTTAATGAAAAGACTTTTTGGAATGCTTAAGAACACTGATGTGGGTGAGAGACCAGAAATGGAATATGTATCATTAAAGTTTCAAATTTAAGAACTTATATATAACTTTCTAACTGACTCGAAGGTTACCTCTGCTGGAATGAGAAGGTGACTTACATAAGCAATTATCACACAGCCCTCTAGGACACAAAACTGAAGACTTTCTAACTTCCATTTTTAGCAGTTCTATCTGAGTGTTGAGGCAGTAACCAATGTACCTTTAAATTCAGAGGTAAAGCTCAAAGGCACTCATAAACTCGTTATGAAATACGACAAATTAATAATACCACTGTGAAAGAAAATCCATTTGATCTAAGCATGAACTCTAAACCTCTTCCTCCAAACCCATTTAAATAAAACAGTTTGCCATTTCTCATGAGGAAGATGATAATCTGGGGTTTGAGGACTAAAACTGAAAATCTTTATAGGGTGCATACCCTGAAAAACCTTCAGCAGCAATTAGATTATAGTGCTAACTTCCCAGATTTCATTACACCTTGTCCCCAGGAAGCTTTAAGCCTCCTCATAGCAAGCTTTTCTGAGGGTCTCTGGCAAGCCTTGCTAACAGTCCCAGTCTCTGCAGAAGTAATATAACTCCACCTCACACTTGTCCTGTGTGAAGAATCAGGGAACTGTGTTCAGGAAAGCACAATTCTGCTATCAGTTTTCAGCAGTGCCAATGGGTTTGTAGGCCTTTTTTTTAATATTTCCTCCTCTCCTCTATTTCCTCAACTCCCAAACAGCATACCCAGCCAGGAACTAAGAGCAATACATCAGAGAGATAGTGAAGCACATGTCCCAACTGACAGCCCTCATTCTGCCCTTAGAGGAATGCAGATTGGATGTCTACTTATAGCTAGAGTCACAGAAAAATGCCTATGTGTTTTCCCTTCTTTAACTAACATACTTCCAATATCCTGTTTAAACAAGAATTGATTGCTTAGCACACATATAGAAGACATGACTGAAAAATATCTTCCAAACAGAATACCAGCAGTCATACATTGTTTTCTTTTATGAAATCATTAAAAATTAAATAACATGGAAAGGACTTCATTATCCTCAGACAAATGACAGTGCATCATAACAAGTGTAACACAGGAAACTTACCTGCACAAACAAAGCAATAATAGCTATGCCGTGCTTCTTCCCTACTGCCTCATCAATGCTGCTGTACAGTGTGGAGTTCCAGTGCATTAGATGAAGCTAAAACAAAGCAGTACAAATAGACCAATGTTTCGTAATTAAAAACACCAGTAATTAACATCCAATAACAAAGCCTCAACACGCTGTGTGTGTGCATGCATGACTGTGCAGCTCATGGCTGTGCATGCAGGGATAAGTGGATTTACTATTGTAAATATCAGGAACACCAAGAAAAAAAAACAGATAAAGTTGCTGATAAAGTGATGTACAGCCAGCTACCAAAAATCTGCTTCAAAGGTGTGAATGACTATAGTAATGATGATTTAAGAACTCTCTCAATCTGAATACTGAAATAATGTCAGCTAATGAAATCCACCAACATTGCCTCTCAGCCAGCCAGCTCTCTCCCAAGGTAGGAGAATTATTATGGACATAGGCTGTCCAAACACACGTTAGACTGACTGACTGTACTATCATAACACCACTTGTCTCACACGCTGCTTCCCAAGACAAATCATTCAAATGTCAGTAGTAAGAGTAGAAGTGATTTCAGAAAAGGTTAAACACAGAGAAAGTCAAGCAGAGAAAAGTGGCTTGAGGAGCACCTTAGGGATAACGCTGAAAGAAATGGATGGTAAAGAGCAAATGAGCTAATGCATGAATACGTGGGAGGCAATTGATACTGAATAGTAAACACAAAGTCTGTTGTGATAAAGTGTCACAGCATATCTGGGAAGTGGTGTTTGAGAAAAGTGCTGGAAGACAGACTACCAGGAAGTTGGAAAGTGAGGAAAGAAGGAAGAGGAGGGAGANAAAGAAGGGAGGAAGGAAGGAAACTACTGAAAGGTAATATGCATTTTGAACATGAGTTTTGCCAGAAAGAAATGTAAATGTAATCTCTGTGCCTAGGTCTGATAACACTGTAGAGCTTCAATATCCTAAGCACAGCTGCTTTGAAGTTTATCAGCCAACTCTTAGACTTAATTTCCGTTGTAAAACCATGATCTGATTCACTCATGTGTCTAAGAAGTTAAAGT
>WEIU01000398.1:2163-12244 GCA_013389925.1 Aegithalos caudatus | reverse complement strand
CATTTTTATAGCTAACATTGTTTACACCTTCAGCAGAATTAGTTTTTAAAACAGTTTATCTTCCTATTTTGTTTTTTATTTCTCCACAGAATCAGCCTCTGTGAAATGCTTATTGCCCCTTACACAACAGGAGTTCATTCAGGCATCTCAGCATTTCAGAATACCAGTTCTGCAAGCAGTCACTCTTCACTAATTTATTTCCAATTCCTTCCAATTATTTCCTCGTGATGACTGTTATCCCAAAAGTAAATAAAAACTTTTGAATGAACATATTGTAAATTGAATAAATCCCAGATTATCACACAAATAATTATATTCATTTCAATCAAAGGCACTGCCGTGGCAAAAAAAAAAAAAAAAAAAAAAAAAAAAAAAAAAAAAATTTGAAACATTTTTCTTAGAAAATACAATAAATAATTTTTTACATGAGAACACTAATATAAAATAATCTACTTGCCCACAGCTACAAAACTTCTAGAATACAAATGCTCCCTGTTAGAACTAAGCCCATGGATTTACTTGGTTGTGTGCATTTTATCGCGTATAAAAAGCCTTGTTACACATTTGATTTGCCTTTGGATTTTAAAGCCAGGGGATCAAATAACGAGATGTCAGTCTCCCGCTGGCAGACACAGGAGCACAACCGCGTGCGAAGGCAAAGCCAAAGCACCGCGCTTTCCCAGAGACCGGCCGGGCGCTCGCACCCGCTCCCCGCTAGATGGGGATCACGGAGTCCCACAGCCCGCACCGAAATCCAGACGTCGGGACGGGAATGTGAAAGGAAAAGGCTGTGGTGACTGCAGTGGGGAGGGCAGTGTCCCCGCTGCTACGAGGACAGTGCGGTGCGGCACCAAGGTTCTCTCGGCTGGACGTGTCAAAGCAAGCTCGTCCCTTGGTGGCTGGAACGACAGCGCCGAGGACAATTCCCAAATGTGCCGGGACCGTGACTTTGCCTGTGTCAGCAGGCGGGTCTCGGCTAAAGCTGCTGGGGCATTCCTCCTGTCACATTGCCCTGGAGGTGAAGACTAATCTGACATCTGTCTGCGTTCTGACAACAGCACGTTTTCTCTAAAGAGATCCGAAAGAAAGTACTGAGCCTCTGAAAGAGGAAAATGGACAAGCACTTCAAAATGTTCAAGCAATGACCCCGGTTTATCCAGAAACAGATTGTCCCGTCTTAGACAGCAGGTTCACCAGGCTACAGATCTCCCTATGATAAGGCCGCAACACCTAGAAAAATGACACCAAAAGCTCGATTTTGTTTTTTGTAATGCTATAAAATGTCAAGAGCTCTAGAATTAGTTTGTGCGTAGTACTATTAGTACATATACATGTAAAGGTAATGTTGACACCCCCAGACAAGCTTCAGGTTTAGTAATCAGCATCACTAAAGGTACTGAAAAATAGGCAATCAGCACTTTCTGGTCCAAAGGTTTCTGTAACTTTGAGGGTCTGCTCAAGGATGTTTAAATTTCATAGCAGGTTCCTCGGAACAAGATCCATCATTTTGTACTGGGTTGCTAACACCCAGAGTAGAATGAACTTCTGACCTGTGTTTAAGACGATGCTGTTAAAGGTGGCCATAATTACACTGGATTAGTGATATATTTTTTACACAGCAGGTTGCAAACTTGCTGTCATAAACACTAAAGAAAACAGGTAAAGAAGACACTCCTAGCCCCATGACAGTAGATGACTGGGGAGTACAACAAAAAGTGGTCAGGCTCATATGCTCTTTCTACATAGCATCCCTTATTGGTACTGCTGACAACAGCACACTGGTTAATGCACTGCAGTGTATTTGTTATGTTCCCATGTCCTGACTCAAGGTGATATTCAGAATTAGCTGTTCACAGAAAATGTTCTACCATTAGCGATTTACAAACTGAAATTATAAAGGCAACCTAATGGAAAATAATAATTAATAAAATTATACTTTCTAACAGCAGGCCAACATATTGTTTGTTTTAACTCTGTAAGACTATGCATGCACACTCAAATAATTAACCACATTTGGTTATGCACACAAGTAAATGGATGTCAAATTATTTATCCTACAAAGCAGGAAAAATGTAGCTCAAAGAAGGGCTGAGTAAGTACATGAAAAAGTCATTCAGAAAGTGAGTTAGCAAGGAAATAGTAAGTGTTTGTAGCAAAGTGTATGGGTTTTTTAAATCATGCTTTATCCTGCATATTTGTTGCTCTCTGAAGCTGTTCTGACTTTTGTATGTTATTTTTTATTTGTAATGAAATATCAGATATAAACATCAGACAGCACTTTTCAAAAAAATATGGCAACAAGTCTACAAACATTACAAAATCTGAACTCTTGAGAGTACAGCCCACAAAAAACATGGCCTATAACTCTTGTTAATATTTATGGGAATCAGATGTGCAAAGAGGAAAGACTGCAGTGCTTTCACAAATCTTGAAACTGTCAATATGATAAAATGCCCACGCATATGGACAACATCATATCCATGCCTAGTTGTATCCCACAACTAGGAATAACCACAGAGGCTATTAATGTTTAGTATTTTAGTAATCCTCATTTTTACACTTTTTGAGACAGCTGTTTGAACAGTGCTCATTCACAAGGGGTGCCAGTCCCCGATATGAACATAACCATGATTCTCAAACAATCAGCTGCAGTGCATTGGCAGCTTCCCATTGTGTGGTTTTCATTCAGAGTGGAAAGCAGCCACACATGTCAGTGTGGCAGGAAAGACCCTGATCACTATGTTGGGTGATGTTTTGATACTTGGTAGTTATGATGGTTCTACACAGCCAAAATGAGTCAGCTATGCTGTTAACTGATTATCAGTAGCTGGCTTGATGTGCCAGACAGTGTATTTTTACAAAATCATTCGAAAGCTATCAGAAAAGCCTTAGCACCCAAAAAATCCACTTTTCTCTTGAAAAAAAACCATAAATTTGGGCCTTTTAACACTACAGCTGTAAATCAAAGAATTGTAGCAGCGGCTTCTTTAAAATCAGGTAAACTGAAAACTAATGAAGCAAATGACAATAAAGTGCTCATAAAGTCAATTTGCTCTGTGAACAGCTGGAGAGACTCTCCTACACAGTGAAGATTAAGAAATCATTCCAGGTAGCAGAGCAAACCCCCGGAAGGATTGTTCTGTATGGAACAAATTCTGAGAAACTTCTCAATTTTTATCCAGTCCCCATTCAACCAAAAGGCTACTGAACCCAATCCTTATTCAGGAAAAGCTGACAGACGAGGGCCTGTCTCAAAACAAGGCTTTCTCTTAACTGAGTAAGGACCTGAGGTTCTGGCTTTAAAATCAATAAACATTTATCAAATGAAAACCCTACCCCTTAAATCCATTCCTTTCTCTACCAGAGAAATATCTTCTATATCAATATGAAAATGCCGTATGGTAGATTTTTACACAAATTGGAGTCCTGGAATGACAGATTCTGGCAGGAATCAGAGTCACTGTAGATCTGTAGAAAGATTACATTCATTACTTCTGGAAGCCAATGTCTCTTAATAAAAAACACAGTTACAAAAAATGTACATTTTTCCCCTGTCTGGGGCACTGACTGCTCTGCAGAAATCTGCAGGGTCTAAAGCTCATTGAGAGCAAAAATGATCTTTTAAGCTCTGTTGATGACCTTACTTTATTCCCAGCTCACACAGAAGATATATAATGACAGGATAATTTATGTTGGAAGTCACCTCTGAAGTTCAACTCTTCCACAGGAGCACCAACTTCAAAGTTAGCTACTAATTCAAAGTCAGATCAGATTGTTCAGGTCCTTGTCCAACTAAGTTTTGCTATCTCCAACGATGGAGGTCTCACAACCTCTCTAGATAACCTGCTCTGTGCTTGACCTCCCCCATAATTTCTTTCTCCTTCTACCTAATCAGAATCTCTCCTGTTGCAGTCTGTGTCCCTTGCCTCTTGTTCTTTTGCATTCCTCAGGATTCTGTGTTTGGGAGCCCGGCATGAATTGCCTGTGACTGCCAAATCAGCACGTCGTGATTGACTCCTGAATGATGCTTCTTTCTCAAACCTTCTCAGTCATCCACTTGTTTGAATGACCATGTTTCACCTAAGCTTACTTTCAACTAAGCTTGCCCAACTCTTAAAATGTCAGGAAAGTTGCTGCTAGCTCTGTCCCTTACTGTGACCTGCTGGTGTGCATGTGTCACGCAAATGTCAGACCAAACATGACACAGGCTAATTCCTTAATAATTCCTGATAGGAAAATACATCCTGAAATAAATCACAGCTCATCTGTTATGATGTGTCTGATTAATGGTAAGGGGAGAAGGACTCTACTCCAATATTTCTACACTCTTGTATGATCCTAATGTTCAAACTTTGCTATGAACCTGCACATTCTGGAATATCCTGCTACCATAAAAAGCAGCTCATAAGCTATAACTCCTTTCTTTATGAATATTTACTGTTAAATGACTGAAACCCTAATTTGCTGTTCAATGTTCTGTGTTTCCACTGTCTAAGTTAGGCAGTGTGGAACAGAGCACTAAGCTCACGCTCCATAGGAATAAAAGGGAAATGTGCCAACAGCAAAAATCCTCCCGACCCCCTGGCACCAGAACCAGGCTCTACAGGGGCATGATAAAACCACTGGCAGCTCAGGCAGCAAGGGGCAACAAGAAACACCTGCCCAGCCTGGGTGTAGGTCCTGCCTCAACTTAATTGGCAACCACAACCCATATTGCAAGAGCTTGTGACATGGGGACTCTTCCGTTTAACAGGCTCCTGTTTGTGCTCTATGCACAGTAGAATTCCTAATTTTTAAATAACTCCTCTTTAGGTCGATTGGAATACCTGATTGGGACACAATCATCAGTGGGCCTGCTTGAAACTGTGAAGCTGGCACAATCAACCATTGCATTTTTTCCACTCTTTACACTCTTGATTGAGAAGCTAATTATTACAAAAGCTTCTTTCTTCAGTGCATGCTGCATCATGTGTAAATTAATCTTCTAGTAACCTTTGTTCCTTGCTCAGAACTAGGACATACAGCTATTCCTTGTTAGCTGTGCAACCAGCTGTTACAAGCTACAGAAAAGTCTACTTAGTCTAATAATATTACAGGATAGAAGGCACCTCTCAACATCTCTCTCAAGAATGAGAGACTTTTTATTGTTCTCGTATCTTCCCAACTCTTATTTCAATGCATACAGGCTGTACATCAAAATACTAATAGAAGAATACTCCACCATGGTGTCTTAATCAGAGGAGGACCTAAAACATGTCAGTCTTGAAATTTTGAGCAGACTGGGCTTTGTGATACTTCTGTCACTGCTGGGAAAGAGTGTAGCTGAAACACTCATTTGATTCCACTGCCTCAGGGATAAATCTGTATCTCTAAGGTAAATTAAAGCAGCTTTAGAAACCCTCTGCTAAATACTGTAGAGATAACAAATGTTCTCCTGGCCTCACCCATGTTTGCCAGGGATCAGTATACTCCAGTTTCATTCACAACATGCCATAAAAGTGGAATAGGGAACAGTAAAAATGGCAAACTCTGGCTATCTATCTAGTACCAGCAGGAAAGCTTTTTCCTGGATTGAGAGGGATGAAATAAAGCTGAGGATTTCAGCGAGTAATAATGGAAGGCAACACAGTCTGGTTGTACAATAATGATGTGTAATTCCAACAGCACAAATATTGCATAAGCAACATCTCAGGAGGACAAAATGTGGAAAAATTGTGTCCTGCTATTTTACATGTGCAGAAGAATTTATGAGTTGATACTTGACTTGGCACTGAATTGTTTCAGGAAGCAATTGACTAAGCTGTTGGCAGTGACCATAATATACAGTAATTAAGTTCCAAAACCTCACAAGGGGACTGAACCAAGGATATGACCAGGGCACATAGCTTCCAGAAAAGTGATTAGAGAACAGAAAGTTAGTTATTAACAGCCTGAAGGAGAGGTTTAGGAAAATAAAGTTAATGGAACTAATACAGAGACTGTTTGAAAATATCTTAGGAGAAGCAAGAGTATGTGTACATACTTCATGCCACAAAACAAAGAGACAAATACCCATAAAGTAACAAAGTTTTCATGGTTAAACATTATAGTTCAGTCAACATAAATATGCTTTGAAAATGCAAATGCAAACAGAAGCAACTTACTAGATCATGATCTGTGGGCAAAATGAAGAGGATGAGGATGTTGTTAGGTTATAAATTAGAGCACTTGGTTTATGCTTCCAGACTTGAATTTTTCAAGGCTTCCATAGTGGATAGGTGCCAAAATGCCTCTGAATTTCAGTATAATTTAAAACCTCTTTAAATTTCCATATATAGACCACTGTAATGAAAAAATTACATGAAGGGAACTATTTGCCCATCTTTGAAAGTAACACTAAGTTCACCACTAAGACACAACTGAAAGCAGTGCCAATGAACACAGATGACAACACAGTTAGCATTAAAAATCTCCTGATAAATATAATGTAGGAGAAGAGAAAGCACAGTTCCTGCTGAACTCCTGCTTGCTATAATTTATTGGAAGTGTTAAAGATCAAGCAGATCTAGTCTGTGCATTAATCGTCAGGCTCCAAGTATGTTCAGAACAAGATGACATTCCCTGAACAAAGAAGTCTGTAATCTAAGATCAGAGAAATTAGGTGCACTTTAATCAAGATGGAGCAGAGCACAAGGTATCCTGCAGATACTGTTCAAACAATTTCACAATCACAGTGTGAGATGATACGTGTTTCAGGTCAAAAGCTAAATTCACATCTAAAACATGCTGAACATATGCCTGACTGGGACACCAGGGTAGTCCAGAACTTTGCTGACTGGTGCTCTCCTCTCCATGGACATCTTTGAAAGAAAGAAGAACAGATGTATAAAAAAAAAACATTATTTTTATTGAATCACAAAAGGAAGGACTGCAAAGACACTTTTCAAAATCTATTATCTTTCCAAAGAAGCCAGCCGAGTGAAAGCAGTAGTCTAAGAAATTGTGTGGCAAACCTTCAGATGTGCCACTCAAAAGGTAACAAATTGTGGGACTACTGAATTATTTTCAGGACTCAGGAAACACTGCTGCAGTTTCTTTTGGCAAACTCACTAAAGAAGTATCTACATAACAGAATAATAAAAACATTGCAACATCTAATGTTAAACAGGAATCTCTGTTCCCTTTGAAAAGTCTAATCACATGCAGCATCCTTATTTCATTTTACACAAAGAACTATTGGTCCATTTTAAAAATGAAATTAACAGCAGGAAGTACTGATGTACATGGAAAAACTCAAAACACGACAGCTACAAACAGTAAGCTAAAAAGAAAAGTAATGGGAACCATAAAAATCTAACCATCACCCTTCTTTCTATTCTGGGAAAAGAAGCCAAAAGGTCTAAAAAANTAATTTTTTTTTTTTTTTTTTTTTTTCAAAATCTTGATAGTTAATGCAACTGCGACATAGATTTTTTTACCTATCTCCTTGCTTGCCCACAGAAGCTGCTGACATGTAACATTAGCTTGCCTGTTTCTTAGGAAAATCACTGGCAAAAACCACCATGGGGTGTAGGGGAAACTGAGGATACATAATTTGTCATCTGTGTGTATTTATTTTTTCTTCACGTTTGAAATCTCAAGCACAGCTTAGTCTACTGGCACACACAGGACATTAAAAGAAAACAGGAATTAATTAAATTTAACTTTTTAACTGTAATGTAAGTATACAGGCTAGGAAAACGACTGAAAAAGGCAAAATTTCTCTATGTCTCTGTGCTGCCAACTTTCAATATCAGCCTAATGGTAAGAAACTAAACAGCTACGGAGTTATTACTGTCAGATTCATAGGTCAGGCTCTTCACTGTGCCAAGTTTCTGCTCAGTGTGCGAAGCAAGGAGCACCACAGAGCACCTTATTGTTCCCTACCATGTTTGGCCCTAGCAAACATGTAGGCTAAAGTGCCCTGGCTCTGCCTCTACCTATGCTAACAGAAACAAATACACTTTTAAGCCTTTCTTTTCCCTTCCTTTGAAATATGAAAGCCAGGAAGGAAAAAGCAAGGGTTTTACTGCAAGATTCTCCAGCCTACCTTCACTCTGGGTTCTTGCCAGCTCAAGAGGGTGAATGTGTTTGTCTGCATGTGCTTTTATAGCTCCACAGTTAGATAGCGTGAAGCTTGGAAAAAACCTGCACCTTGATGGATAGTTGATATTGCAGACTAGCAATATCATCAAGTAGACAGAAAACACAAAGAGCTATAGCTTAAGCATTTAATTCTGGAAGTGTTATTTATATGACAAAGCATTTAATAAAAGCATGTCCAATTACAAAGTGTTGCCTGCAATCTGTTGTCTTGGATTTAAAACCAGACTGTTCATATGTGGAAGGTTTTAAATCACCAGTTTAATGATCAGTGGTAGATTCTCTCATGAAGGCAGAATAGAAAACACTCCTTCCCTGTTAATTAGCCAAGTGTTGTTAATAGCTGATTCGTATCCCATAGTTCTCTGTGTTTCAAACATAATGGTCTGTCTTAAGATATGAGAATCTGCAGCTGCATATTATCTTCTTAAATCATAGTCTTGATTGTAATCCAGCAAGCAGTTGTTCTTCCATAATACACTCCTCTAGGAAACTCAGTCAGGTTTTTGTTTTCCTGTAATGTTGGCTAAGCTTCCTTTGAAATAATAAACTTTGTTATGCTTCTCCAACAGTTTTCTCTTGAATTTCAAGTTTAGAGGTTGCATAATAGTGTCCTGTACTTTTCTCCTCTTCTACTCATAATTCCATGAGCTCCACAAACTTTGCTAAACTTCAGCTGTCTCCCAGTTCAGTTCATTATGTGGCTTAATGCTGGGACAGTAAAAAGTCAGGAACAACCAGTATCTCATTGACAACAGTGTGGCCTGTGGACTAGAGCATCAGCCCTGGGGTTAATTACCGAAACAGGATTTACAATCTAAGTTAGGTATTTCAACACTACGGTGTCTGAAACTCTTACTAGAATTCGAGTAGAAATCTAGGAATCATGAGTCAGTTCTTCCCCACTTCTACAAAAGGCATCATGTGTACCATGGCCAAACAATTTAATCCCTTTGAACTTGTTTTCTACCAGTTCCTTGGCAAGAGCAGAACTCATCTCCCTTACACTGATGTTTTAAGGATTATATTGTTTGTGCTTCTGATGCGCTCAGGCGTAACAGCAAATACATGTGGAAGCCTCCTAAGGTTTTCAGATCTTAGATGATCTACAAGTTTGATCCTTTAACTCTTGAGGGCCATGAGGGCACCATTAGAACAAATAACACAAAATTTGAGGCTAGCATCAGAAAGCTATTTCTTCTGGTTTTTAGAGTATTTACTTATGCATTGGAGCCAGTCTTGGAACTGGTCCTGACTCAAGCATGCAGCATGGAAAAAAAACAAAATAAGGAATCTCCTTTCCCCTTCTTCAACAAGTGATAAGTTTTAGATAGCAAAACAGTTAGGTCTAATGGTTAGGGCAAAGTGCCAAGGAAAATCAAATAGGAACACTAAGGCAGCAAGAAACTGAAGAAAAATACATGCAGAGTGCCAGCAAGGATCATGGCAGAAATTAGAAAATTATGTACAACTAAAGAAAATCACAGCAAGGGCACACAGCCAAGAAAAATGGCAAAGACTTGAGCAGCAATCTTGTTGAGCTCCAAACGAGGTTTAAATCCTCTTCAGAAGTCCCATCTGCTAAGAGACTACAGAAGGTCTTCTCTCACAGCAGCTACATAAGAAGCCATTCTGTCAGAGCTGGGAACAGAGATTTCTATAAGGGTTGTCTGATAGCAACCTCTATATCCATGAACACAAGCACTGTCAGTAAGACAGTTGTGTAAGAAAGTAGAGTAAGGAGGAGACAAAGCTTTAAATCTACTCAAGGAATGGCAAATAATCCAGTATTTTTAAAAAGTGTCAGAGGCCATACTGTTGCTACCACAGTGCCACCAAACAGGCTGCATCTTACCTTAACCCAGCAGGGTTGCAAGAAAAATTGATGTAAAACCTCTAATACAGGCAAATCACAAAGCCTACCTGCAGCTTCTGGCAGAATTAAACCAATAGACTGAGA
>WEIU01000397.1:15965-31558 GCA_013389925.1 Aegithalos caudatus | reverse complement strand
AAGGTACAGAACTCAATATACAGCACAAATAGAACAGACAATTGGGGATACAAGCATCTTAAAGTCACCCTAGGACAGTCTGATAGTTGCCTTTTTGCATTACTGGAATTTTTTAAAAGCCTAGAAAACAGTAGCCTCTATGTGATAGTGATGTTAATCCACACTTCTGGGTTATTTTTTATTTTCTCCTATTTACTCCATGTTTCTTGGGACTCTGCTTCCAACTAAACACTACAGCGTCTCTTTGGTCACAGACACAAAGAATCCCACAAATTTATTAGTTTTATTTTCTGCTTATCCTGTTGCTAGAGGATCAAAAATGGCTCTTTATCCTGGATCTGTCTGCAGTCTACCAGCATTTCAGATCATCCGCTCCTTTGATTGATGTGCAAATTATTGTTCTTTAAGATGGAAACTTTCAACTTCAGTGTGGTAGTCTTTCAGTTAGGAAGTCTGTGTATTCTGAAAATGTATGTCTTTCTTATTGTTTGGGAAATATGTCTCTTATTCTTACATTTTTTTCTATTTTAGACAAGAACACTGAACATACAAAAATTTTGTAATTATAGGTGTTGTACAGGAGAGACATTTCATAGTTGCTATGCCAGAAAAGTTGGAAAGATAAACAGCATGTTTCAGAGGCTTAATTTAGTAAAAAAAAAAAAAAAAAAAAAAAAAAAAAAAATTATAATTGCCTTAGATACAAGTAATTTTCCTGTCCTACTAAAAAACCTTGTCAGTAGTATTTCAGATTTTCTTTCTCATTTCTATTCTGTTGTATCCCCTTATTTACAGTTCCATTATTTTAATTCACCTTTCAAGCAGAATTTCAGTTGCAAATACGTGTTCCAAATGCATCTTGTTGACCTTTCCAAGACTCATGAATAGATGGTGCTGTCAGTCAGATATACTTTAATGATAAAGATAGCCAATAGGTCCTAAAAAACTCTACCAGGACAGGGGATCTCGACCATTATGGAGTAGCATGATGCAAAATCTTCCTAGGGAGTTTCAGTGTAGAAGTAATGTGTCTGTAAGCACACATAATGGGAGTTCAGTTTGTGGGAGTTTGCTTGTGGTTGTTTTTTGTTTTTGTTTTTTTTTGTTTGTTTGTTTCTTTGTTTGGTTTTGGTTTGGTTTTTTGTTTTGTTTTGTTTTTTAATTAGTGTTTTGTAGAGGTCTAATTACAAATAATTTATACAATAATTAGTTCTGAAATATAACTTTTTATTTAATCATCAGCCTCAGTACCAGATTGATACCGACCCTTTTTAACTCTAATATCCTTGTTAACAGCAAACTAAAGAACACAATAATTGAGGTGTATTTTTCCCTTACCATGACGACTTACATTTTAATAAGAGTTTGCAACAAAGAGTTCTCTCGTGATGTCTAAGCCTATCAAAATAAATTAATGAAGAGGTTTCTGAGCTTCCAAAGACTATTCTTTAAGAAACTACACAGTATTTAGACAAGATTTATCAAAACTTTGGTTGAAATGACAGCTCAACATCCACTTTAAAGTAAGTTCAATTAAATTAGCTTTCCATCACACAATATTAGTTTCATGGTGCAGAGAGAAATTATAGGCTGATATTTGCATATATGGAAATATATAAGAAGAATGAACCATACAGAAAGAGGAGCAAGCAATGGTAATTATAAAATTATTTTGTTTTTATAACTATATGGCAAGATAAAATAATTTTATGTCTTAAGCAGAAAAATGTCAACTCACAACTGAAAGATCAATAATTGCCATGCTATACTATCTCTTTTCCTCTGTCTAGGTTTTCTCAGGTTATTAATTTCCTGGTAGAAATGGGAAAAACAAAACAAAACAAAACCCTCAAAAATAAAACAAACAAACAAACAAACAAACAAACAAACAAACAAAAACAACCCACAAAACCCCGACAACCAGAAGTTTCAAACAGAAATACAGCAAAAAGTCTCTAGAAGATACAAAGATATAAAGCTTTCAAGAAAAGAAGACAAGTTCTATACTTTCATTAATTTTTTTTTTAGAAAAAAGGAGTAAATCTAAAAAGTGTTTAATATCTTGCATAAAGATTTCTAAGTGTTTAAGTGGGATTTGTCTCACTAAGTATAGTGCTTAGATGTGTCTGTCCAAGCATTTTATGCAGGTCTTTCTTCATAGTCAATAAAATCAGGCTGATATAGTCAATGGACTTTAGGACATATTAATTTCATTGTAAAACCTCCATTGAAATTGTTCAGCATATCTGCTTGTTTTTATTCAATGCTAAGAGACATTAAATTACTTAACTGGGGCTTTTTTTAACACCTATAAAGTTTGTTTTCTAGGATAGGACTTGGACATCTGGATTTATCCCAGCGATTAGTATTGTTTGTTTCCTTTTTTTTTGTGCCTTGAGGTTCTTTCTTGTCAAAAGTATTTCTTATATTTATAAATATTAAACTCTCTAGGATAGACAGATGCAAAGTGCTACAGAATAGTCAAAGTTTGCCTTAGATTGGGAGCCATCGAAGTATATGTAGTTTTTAAACTGATCTGTGACGAGATTAAATTGACCAGATTCTTCATTCCCAGAATAGTTTCACAATATATTCTAAGATGTTATCTCTAAACCAGCTTTTATTTTTAAAATATATGAAGACTGAGTGCTCTACATCATGAACTAGTCAAATACAGAATTTTTACAGGAAAGTGAAACAGGCAGTTGCTAATATGTTTTGAGAATGTGCAACACAATAAGACAACCTACTAAATCGAAGTATCCATAGAATATCTAAAATATATTCAGTAAATTTTGTCATGGTGTGAAAATGTTCCTGCTCTCATTTCTATTTCCTCTTTGCAATTATTGAAAATCTTGAGCTGATTTTTCTCATCCTGGAAAAGATTAGTCTTATTTATATGCTGAAAAATTGAGCTGACCAGTGAAAGTCCTTATTCCTTTCTTTCACACCATTTACACTACAGCCAACCTACGGATGAGGGAATTGCAGGAAGAAATAGGATGTAAGACATTAAAAACTAAAAATGTGGAAACAAGTCAGGTTGGGCAGAGTTTTGAAAAACTTGATCTAGTTGAAGATGTCCCAGAATATTGCAGGGGAGGTTGGACTAGCTGATTTTTAATGTTTCTGACAAATCCACTTCTATGTTTTATTACCATTTTATTACCAGGTTGACTGCTGTGAATTTCAGATCTCATTCAATATAAGTAGAAAAGATGTATATAATTCAGTGTTTGAATGTATTTCACTACTCATCACACGTAACTTTTTAGGCCTTATGTTTTTGAGTGACTTAGTGTTTATACAGCCTTTTTAATGGGGTTCTGTGCATGTGTAACAGTCCAAGAGCTCACAGTCAAAGCTTACAGTAACACCATGTTATTTCTTTGGTGCTCAGTTGCATTGAAAAATAAGGGCATTTATTTGTCTGTTTAATTTTCTGTTTAGAAAAATGGAAGGAAAATATTCCGCTCTGAAGTAATGTGGTGTATACAAGTGTGATATGGGTTTGATAGCAGTGGGAGTTGCAGGTGTGACTTCTTATAGATCATTCCAGAAACTTCCTCTATAACCAATAGAGCTCCTGGCCAAAACTGAGCCAATCAGCTGTAGCAGTAGCATTTCTCTGATAACATAGATAAGAAGGGGAAGAAAATCTTGTTCAAAAACTGCAGTCAAAGGTGAGGAATGCGAGTATGTGAGAGAAACCATCCTGATATCAAGGTCAGTGAAGAAGCAGGGATAGGAGGTGCTCCAGGCACTAGAGCAGAGATTGTCCAGCTCATGGTGAAGACCATGGAAAGGCAGACTGTCACACTCCAGCTCATGAAGGGCCCCACTGGAACAGAGGGATACACCCAATGGAGACTAGGACCCCGTAGAGCAGGCTGCTGGCAGGATCTGTGCCCTGTGGAGAGAGCAGCCCATACTGGAGCAGTTTTGCTAGCAGGACTCATGACCCTGTAGGGATCCACACTGAAGCAGTTTGTTCCTGAAGGACAGCACCCCATGGAAGGCACCCACGCTAGAGCAGTACACAAAAACTGCAGCCTATGAGAAGGACTTACGTTGGAGAAATTCACAGAGAAATATCTCCTGTGTGGGAGACATAACAGAGACAACATGTGATGAACTGACCACAGTTCCCATGAACAATCCCCAGTCCCTCTCCCTCTGTGCCTCTGTGATGGGAAGGAGGTAGAGAAATACTGAGTTAAGTTGGGCCCATAAATAAGACAGGGGTGGAAGGAAGGTGTTGTATGATTTGGTTTGATTTCTGATTACCCTACTCCAACTTTTGATTAGTAATAAATGAAATCAATTTCCCCAATTTGAGTCTGTTTTGCTCTTGATAGCAACTGCTGAGTGATCTTCCCTGTCCTAATCTTGTCCAACCTGCCTCATGTATTTTTCTGCTTATCCAGTTGAGGAGTGGGAGTGATAGAGGAGGGGCACCTAGCATCCAGCCAAGGTCAATCCACCACATGTGGCTTAGCTGCTACAGTCTAAAGCTGTGATCAAATTCTTAAAATCTGTCTACATGGTTTCTTTTATAATGTTTCCACTGTCCTAGATAATTACATTGCATAAGTAGATGTGTTTTCTAGACCTTATAATAATAATAATAATAATAATAATAATAATAATAATAATTTTCAGGATGAACTCTGTCTTGCTGAACCAGATATTGATCGAATTCTGACTTATATATGTATTATTTTATAGATATCAATTTCTTTTATATATATGTATGTATATGGTCACAAGTACCCAGACTGCTTTGACAATGATAAAGAAAACTCTCTTACTAGGGATCTTTGTCATCATGTTAGAGGATCTTTCATTGCTGCTGCTTAAATCAATTTCTAGAATTGAGAAGGTGACGATGTACCACTATAATTAGACCTACAAATATGTAGAAAGTTTAGCATCCCCATTTCTTTTCTGTAATAGAATTTTGGGACTAAGTGCTNAAATCAATTTCCCCAATTTGAGTCTGTTTTGCTCTTGATAGCAACTGCTGAGTGATCTTCCCTGTCCTAATCTTGTCCAACCTGCCTCATGTATTTTTCTGCTTATCCAGTTGAGGAGTGGGAGTGATAGAGGAGGGGCACCTAGCATCCAGCCAAGGTCAATCCACCACATGTGGCTTAGCTGCTACAGTCTAAAGCTGTGATCAAATTCTTAAAATCTGTCTACATGGTTTCTTTTATAATGTTTCCACTGTCCTAGATAATTACATTGCATAAGTAGATGTGTTTTCTAGACCTTATAATAATAATAATAATAATAATAAGTTTCAGGATGAACTCTGTCTTGCTGAACCAGATATTGATCGAATTCTGACTTATATATGTATTATTTTATAGATATCAATTTCTTTTATATATATGTATGTATATGGTCACAAGTACCCAGACTGCTTTGACAATGATAAAGAAAACTCTCTTACTAGGGATCTTTGTCATCATGTTAGAGGATCTTTCATTGCTGCTGCTTAAATCAATTTCTAGAATTGAGAAGGTGACGATGTACCACTATAATTAGACCTACAAATATGTAGAAAGTTTAGCATCCCCATTTCTTTTCTGTAATAGAATTTTGGGACTAAGTGCTGTAAAATTTTTTTTTTTCAGTTAAATGAGGAAAAATGAGATTTTACAAGGTTTCAAATACACTGAGTTTCTTTGATATTCCAAATCTTGGTTCTGTTTTTAACAATATGTATAATAGAACATTGGTTTTCCATTGGTTATGTTACTTTGTGTATTCTATTATTGTTGTTTTACTTTTAGAAAATTTGGAATTTTGTAGAAGGAAAAGAACAAAGTAGTAGCACTCATCAGAGAAGGTGGGAAGTGCCTTGATTTTTACTGTATGTTTCCTCTGCCATTGAATAGCATAAAATGTAAAAGAAGGAGAAAGGAGAAAAGTGAAATTTTTGTTTTTGCATAACAAAATAAAGTACTTCATTAAAGATTTTTTATTATAAGATTTCTCATAAATGACTGTTTTTATATGCATTTTAAATTAAATCAAATTATTGATGAATGTTCACATTAAAATGTGAACAGTAATCTAGTAATGCTTATAAAATTAATGCTTTCTTAACAAAAATAGAAGTTGGCCTTTGGAATATTTGTGGGTTTATATCACAGACATTACTTTCACATAATTCACATACACTTTGCAAGGAATATTAACAACCTCAGGTGTGGATTAAAGAAACAGTCAATTGAAAAACCACCATCTCCACCCCCCAACTCCTAATATCTCTATGAATGATGAGAAACTAGGTATACATTAGAAAAAGGTGTCTTGGTCAAGGGCAGTTTCCTTTTTTTTAAAGAAGGTTTGAAGCCCAGGCAAGGGAAGAAAATATGCCTCTAACTTCTTTAGGGGGCTTAGATAAAACGATTTTGTTTTCAGCCAGAATTGTTGTCTGTAGTGTTGAGCAAATGTGCTCTGCTGTGCACTTGCTTTTCCATCCATCTAGACTAGAATGTATTGTAGTTCTTTTTCTGTATCCACAAGTTTCCCTGCAAGGGGATCATGGAGCTGATCCTCCTGGCAATTTTGCTAAGGCACATGAAAAATAAGGAGATGATTGTTGACAGTCAGTATGTCTTCACTAAGTGCAAATAGTGCCTGAAAAATTTTGTGGTCTTCTGTCATGAGGGTACAGGGCTACAGGGGAAGAGCAATTGATTTGTTGTATACCTGGATTCATGCAAAATGTTTCATACTGGCCCACATGCCATCCTTGTCTCCAAAAGTGGGGAGACCTGGGCTTGATGGTTGGACCACTTAATGGATAAGGGGTTGAATAGATGGTTGTACTCAAACAGTTGTGGTCTACAGCACAATATCCAAGTGAAAAGTGACAAGTGATCCTCCTCAGGGATTGGTGCTAGGACCAGCACTCTTTAACAGCTCTTTTGGTGACGTGTCATTAAATGCACCCTCACTGAGTTTGTTGAGAACAGGAAACTTGGTGCTGTGGACAACATGCTGGAAGGAAGGGATGCCATGGTGAGGGGCTTTGACAAACTAGAGCAAACCTCATGAATTCCAACAAGGTGAAATGTAAGATCCTGAACCTGGGTTAGGGCAATCCCAAATACAGACACAGGCTGGCCAATGAGTGTATTGAGAGCAGCCCTGAGGAGGAGGACTTTGAAGTATTCGTGGATGAAAAACTTGGCATGACCCAGAAATGTGTGCTTGCAGCCCAGAAAGCCACCTATACCCTGCGCTGCATGAAAAGCAGTGTGATCAGCACACTGAGAGAGATAATNCATGCTGGAAGGAAGGGATGCCATGGTGAGGGGCTTTGACAAACTAGAGCAAACCTCATGAATTCCAACAAGGTGAAATGTAAGATCCTGAACCTGGGTTAGGGCAATCCCAAATACAGACACAGGCTGGCCAATGAGTGTATTGAGAGCAGCCCTGAGGAGGAGGACTTTGAAGTATTCGTGGATGAAAAACTTGGCATGACCCAGAAATGTGTGCTTGCAGCCCAGAAAGCCACCTATACCCTGCGCTGCATGAAAAGCAGTGTGATCAGCACACTGAGAGAGATAATTCTGCTCTCATGAGACCCCACCTGGGTCTCAGCTCAGGTATACAGCTCTGGGAATTTCAGAATAGTAAGGACTATTTTGGATCTGATGAAGGGGGTCCAGAGGAAGGCCATGAAGATGGTCAGAGGGCTGGACCAGCTTTCATATGGAGCTTCTTGAGAGAGCTGGAGGCAGTTCTCATATTCAGCCTGGAGACAAGAAGACTCCTAGGAATTATTATTGTGGCCTCTCAGTATATAAAAGGCACCTACAAAAAAGTTCAAAGACTTTTTGCATGGGTATGTAGTCACAGGACAAGGGGCTATGTCTTCAAACTGGAAGAGAGTAACTNAAGATGGTCAGAGGGCTGGACCAGCTTTCATATGGAGCTTCTTGAGAGAGCTGGAGGCAGTTCTCATATTCAGCCTGGAGACAAGAAGACTCCTAGGAATTATTATTGTGGCCTCTCAGTATATAAAAGGCACCTACAAAAAAGTTCAAAGACTTTTTGCATGGGTATGTAGTCACAGGACAAGGGGCTATGTCTTCAAACTGGAAGAGAGTAACTTTAGATTAGATATGAAGAAAATCTACCGTGAGGGTGATGAGGCAAAGGAACAGGTGTCCCAGAGAAGTGGATGAAACTCCATTCACATTCCTGTAAGAGTTCAAAAGCAGGTTGGATGGGACTCTGAGAAATCTGGTCTAGTGAAATGTGTCCATTGGCAGGGGGATTGGAATTAGATCATCTTTGAGGTCCCTTCCAACCTAACCCATTCTATGATTCTCTGAATCTAAATAAAGGAACCAGAAAGGTAAATTCTGAGTGGATCCCAGTTTCTTACTGAGCACATCTGAGATCCATCATTGTAATTTAAATATCAGCATCAGTCTGTTTAGACAGGTAAAAGGCAGCTGGTAAAGGCATAATGTACTAGCTTTAATAGTGGCACAGAGATAGTGGCAATGAACTAGGGAAATTACTTTAGATGATCACCAATAATTTTAATTGATGAAGAAAACTCATCCAGTGGAAAAAGCTAATTGGCAAACTAGCAAGTAAAAGTGATTTAATGTGTTCTATGGATCAGAAAATAGGACCTGGCACGGAGTATTGACTATTAGTGCAGCTGTTGTGAAGATAATCTGCATTGGAAAATTGAACTGAAAAAAACACCAGAGAGTAAAAGTTTTGGGACAAATAGCACTATATTTTTTGCAAGAAGTTTAGGATTTTTGTCCTCCTGAAGTTTCCACTACTCACACAGCAAATTAATGCAAAGGCAGAGTAAGAGTCAATAAGAACATACAGGAATTTTTGAGAATTCAAAATATTAAACTGACTGCAAAAATGTGAAAGGAAGACCCAACCTGTCTGACACTCAAGATGTCTCTGTTCTCCTTTTGTTAAGACACTAACAAGATTAAGTGATTGAAAAGGAGTAACTGTACAAATGAATGAAAATAAATTAATTGACAATAAACTTAATAATTTGCTTTATAGAAATCAGCATCCAGATGGAAAAAATAAAAATATTCATGTCACAAAATACGTCCACATTTTATAGGCCCATAAGACACAGAGGAGACACTAAAGCAAAACTTTGTGATGTGACTGGAGATGTTACCTTCCAGTGAGATGGATGCAAATGATTCCTAAATATATCCATATCTGTAGCAGATAAAAATATTTATCTTTTTAACATTGCACAATGAGGAGTGGGACCCTTCTTACCAACATTCTGATATGCTAAAGTCAGGTATCCAATAACTCTTCCTTCCTTGGCTATAGAAATATACTGAGCACACTGTGAATGTCTAGCTAGCTCAAAGTTTGATGCCTCAGCTTTATGCTGATAAAGCTAAATGAGATGTATCCCACATTTGGTGCTACATTTTTCTGTATTCAAAATTTAGATATTTTTCATTGTTTGATATTTTTTAGGAAGTCTGGTGAACTCACTGGGGTGTGTTTGACTAATATTTAGTAGCGAAATGTGGCCTTATCTCTTCCCTCTTGTGAGGTAAACCCTGAACATGATTGTTTATTAAACTACTCAGAACAGATCATAAACTATGAACTACTATCAGAGAGTTGGATCTTTATATTTTGTTGCTATGAGCTATATACCTGTTAACAATATTGGAGGTGGGTTAGCAAGAAACTTTATTTTTTAGCTGTGATTATCACTTTATATTTTATGACTGAATTGATAAGTCAGATATGCTATTTTATGCAAAACTAGCCAGGCTTAACTGGCAACTGAAGCAATAAGCTGAGACTGTGTATGTATGCAGAATATCAACACAATTTCTAATGTGTCAGGTTCCACACTGGGCAGAGTACTTGGATGAAAAGGAAATGGATGACTGATGACTAGCTTGGCATTTTAGCTGAGATTTAGAGAGTCTGGAGCAGGAACCAGTTTATAAATGCCAAAATCACTTATAGTATAAGAACATATGTATAAGTTCAAGTCAAACATTTTTCCTTCTACTGCTGAGTATGTGCTAAAAACCTTTCACCCCACTGGACTGATGAATAAATATAGTGTTTAATGAGACATAATATTCTAAAGACTATCTAGCATGTGTTTTGTGCAAAAGGAAGTAATTAAGGCCTGCATATTTTGAAGCAGCTTACTGAATTTCAATTTAGACATTCTAATAATTAATTGATATCTCCAATATGTTTATTGACTTTGAGTACTTCACAGTTACTCAAAATGATATAGCTGATTGATGATAAAAGTCAATTTCTGCCATCTTATATAAAATAGCCCCTAATTCTCATTCTGTTCCACTGAAAGACGTCCTGTGGAACAAGTACTTGCCAATAAGGGTGTCAGAAGCTAACTCAATGTCTTTTTATTTGTTTATAACATGAAATTAGAGAGGACACAGACATTTACTGCTGGCTTTATATTCATCTGATCTGTTGTATCTGTAGTTGGTTATCAGGAAAGCCAAACCACTGTTTGGCTTTAAAATCCTCTGTTAAACTGGCTTGATTTGATTTAATCTTGTTTTATCTGAAAGATCATTGATTTTTCTTTACTGTTGGACTTTTGTCTTCAAACTCTGCAGTGCTTTTATCCAGGTTTGCTGTTAAAAAGCCCTTTTGTAAAATAAAGTTGTAGTTAAAAAACATTGCATGGAGGTTACCTGGACACTTCAAAACATGACATTTTCTCTGTAAAAGTACTGTGTGAGAAGTAAACAGCAATATACAAAGAAAAATGTTCTTTTAAAAAGCACAAGCCTGCTACACAAGATAAGCATAGGGGCTAATAAATGTTATAAACCCTGAAAATTATTGCTTATTTTAGAAAAGTTTATGTGTCAGAGAGGAAAAAAAGTAGATTAAAAGAACACAGTAATTTGTGTACAGAAAACTGTAGTCCTTTCCCAAATTAAAAGAAAAGCTAACTTGAATTTCGTCAGCTAACTTGTGTTTCTCTATGAAGGAGAAGATTCTGGTATTGCTGTTCAGGCTATGAAGTATCACATATCCTCAGCTCATTAGGGATGTTGCTTCATACAGCACAAATTTGTTGGGGTCTTCAGCAAACCAGTAGGAAATACTTCGTGAATAGGTTTTAATTAGATTACCAGAATTCAATATGGAGAAAGCAGGAATAGTGGTATAAATTCAACTGGAGAAAAATATAGCTGTGAATGTCCATAAGAAATGACTTATAGGATAAGAATGTTTGTTCAATTGCCTCTTGAATTCAATTCTTAACATCTTTCTTGCAAGTGTCAGGGATTTTCAGCAGTATGGCACTTGGCCTCTAAGGCAAGAAATCCCCAGCCCATTTCAAACACCACTTTCAGACAGCAATGAATCAAATTTTCCAGTCCTTCATCAACAACACTGCTTAGGTTTCTTCCAGAGTTTTTCCAGTCAATGGCTATAGAATTTGACCTCATAGACTAAAATACTGGTTAAGGAAGTCAGCTGTTTTGTTTTGCTTTGTTTTAATTTTGTTTTTCATTAAATAATCCCCCCGTGTTAATGGGACAAGAATTATGATGAACTGTGGTCCTACTTAGGTGGATCCAGACTCTGTGCACATGTATACATAATTTCAAAGACTCTCAAACGAAAAACTTCTAGTTTTGTGTAGCAGAACAAAACCCTGTTTCTCAGAGAGCAGGGGCATGATCTGCTCCTCAATTAGCTTGCACAACCCAGCCTGGCTCAGGTATAGGCCTAAGTGAAGGCCAAAAGACTGTGGCCTTGTTAGAAATTATGTTAAGGTATGCCAAGGGAGAAAATAGCACACGTATTTAGTAATAGGTGCAAATGTTAGCTTTAGCCACCTTAAATATAAAATAAGCAATATTTAGTTACATTCTTTTATGCTGCACAGCAATGAGAGGATGTCTGGAAATGTAAACTATGCTGAACTGTATGCAATCTGCCATTTTGATTAAAATAAAGGAGAATAAACCACATTGGTGAGGATTACGTTACTCAGTAGTTTCCCACAATTTTGGAAGTAACTTCCCCTTCAGTTTTGTGAGTTCAAACAAAGTAAATTATGCATCTACACTTTCATGTCCCCAGAAAGGCTATAATTGCATATAAAAGAGGCGTCGCGTTCTGGTCCAGTGGTGAAGGTGCCGTGGCCTCCCTTGCTAGAAGTGCCTTTAAAAATACACCTAGATAGATGGAGACACTCAGGTGCAAAGTGTTCAGCTCTTTGTGCACCCTCAGGTGCAGAGTGATCAGCTATTTAGTGCACTCTCAGGCACAGAGTGATTAGCTCTCTGTTGCACTCTCAAGTGCAGAGTGATTTGCACTTTGTGAGGCTGCTTGAGCAGCACAGCTGGGTTTGCCACCTCAGCTGACACAGGAGTAAAAGTAGTGAGATGGGGTCTTTCTGATCTCCAGGAGAGCTTCTTTATTCCATGAGGTCCAGAGGAGAAAAGAGCCAAATGGTCCCAGGGGAGAGGGATTATATTGGGTAGCCAGGAGCAGGGTTCTACAACTTGGATGATGGGGAAAGGAATTGGGAAAGGGATCAGTCAGCGGAAGGATCCAAAAAGTGTAAATCTGGGGGAGGTAAAACCCAGGAACAAGGGGAATAACAATGAGGTATGAAACATTAACATAGAACTGCAAAGGGTCATGGGTTGAAGTATTTTTCTCACCTTGAGCCAAAAGGAAAATCTCAAAGAGACTTCTCAAAGGAGAGTCCCTGCAAACTGAGACAGCCTAGCTGCTGCACATAGGTTGAAGCACTTTTGCTTACCCTGAGCTATAAGAAAATCTTTCTTCCCAAAGGGTAGTCACTACTAACTGAGGCAGCCTAGGGGCTATGCATTCCTCAAGGGTGTGAATTGTTCTCTGTGTGTGGTGTAAGGACCACCACAAAGAGGCATTGTGAAAAAAAAACAACAAAATTTTGTAGACCTTGAGTTCTTATCTTAACAGTGACTTCTGAAAGCTTGTCCTGGAATTTTTCTCCCTTCTTGTCTTTGACTTCTGCCTGCTATCAGAGAGAGAGACTTCTGGTCTTTATCTTCAGGACAGAAATTGAGACATATCTTTATGTGGACATTCTTTTGTCTCTCCTGTGATTAGGTACTAGAAAATCCAGAAAAAGTTGTGAGTGCCAGTTCCTCTCTGATAACTATTCAGAGTATAAAAAGTTAGGCTGGATGTTTAATCTTAAGGAAGTTAAAATCATGTCAGATGATTCTAATCAAGCTAATGATCAAATATATGTGTCAAAGGAAAATCAGTATGAAACTTCACTTATTATTTCATTTAAAAGACAAAGTTTTTAAGAGTAAATCTATTTTTCAGTGTTCAAATATTTTCCTTAGGCAGATGTCTGTAAGCTTAGATTAAGACAAAATAAAGCATGCAGAATTGTGTTGCACCTGTGGCAGAAATGACAGACCTGACTAAAAACCAAACTTCGACAGAAAAAGAAGGGTAAAATAAGCAGATAAACCCAACAACAGGGCAGATTAACAAGAGATATGATAGGCAGCTGTGGGACTTAAAGGTCATGCCTAAACATGAAGCACATTTACCCTTTTAGCTACAGCGCTGTGGTCTTGTTCAGGCAACAAGCCCTTGAGATTTCACAGTTATCCATCTACGCTGAGTTACATTGCTAATTTAAATGCCTAGTGATTATGCTGTGTTATGATATCAATTGAAAGGTCAATGAATTCAGGAAATTGCCTTCTTATATCTTATATGACAGTCTTTTTGCGATTTTCAACAAAAGTTGGATAGTTGATTACTTGCCATATCACATAAGATAACAATCAGAGAATATAATGAGAACATTCACAGAGAGGTATGATGTACTTGCCATAGGTTTTAAAAACACAATATTAATGAATGAAAGCAAAAAATAGTTGATGCTCCCTTACAGTAAAAATTAACTCTATTTCATGTATATAATAAGGGAAATAAAAAAAATATAAATTTGGTTTTAAAGCTCCCTGGTTCCTATATTTTGTTTCCATCTGCATTTTAGAAAGCATAAAAGGGAAGCTATGTATGTAAAGAAATATGGAGAAATGCATTAATACAATGTTTACAAATGTTTGTTTAAATCCAGATGGGTGTTTACTTAACTGTTTCCAACCTGACTTTTTTTTTTTTTTTTTTTTTTTTTTTTTTTTTTTTTTTGCAAACTTTAAATACTTGCAGGAAATTTTTTATTTTTGTAGGCATACATTACTTGAGGAATACATTTTTTTATGTAGATTGTCTATGATATGAAAAGAAAGAACATTCACACATGGACGTATGTATTTGTTATTTGCTGTTTGTTATTCTCTACTGTTGTTTTTACAGTCAGTTATATTAGGAGTAGAAACAATACCATGTGATGGTGATGACTAGACATGTACAGAAAATTTTGAGTAGCTATGAGAAGCAATCTGCAGGTTGCAATTTGTTTATATTTATTGTCCACTAAATGATTAAAAATAAGAAATTTAGAGAAACCTAAATAATGAAAAAACTATTAGTAATCAATGACAAAATGGGCTGTATCTATCCTGACTATTTATTGATTTTAAAGAGCTTTTTGCAAACCAATTTGTTTCTTTCACATAGAGTTTTTCTGATTTGGTCCTATTTGATCACTGGGTTAGGCTACCTCTATGAAAAATTGTGACACTGCAAGTTCACATCATGTATTGTATGAATGTCTAGTGTGGAAATAATTTTATGTGGAAAGTGAGCAATTTGTGATTTATTATTCTGGTTCACTTTTAGAGGTTAAAACTTATTTCCTCATAAACTGATGCATTCTTTATTTACAGTTCCTTTCTCAGAATTCCCATATAAAATAATTTGTGTCACTTAAGAACTCAAACTTAGAGGAAGCTAGGATTTTAAGATCAGAACTTACTAAGAATTTTAATTATGTCCTTAATTTAACATGAATAATCACTGATTATCACTTTCCTGCAGAGAGCTTTGAAATGTTTATCTTTCTTTTTCTCTTTTTTTCTTTTTCTTTTACAAAAGTACAATTCTAAATTTGCCATGGTTTTTTTAAATGATATTAAGTTTGTGATTTGGGTTTTTGACCACTGTTTTCAGGATAACCCTCTTAGTGGTTTGTGCTGCTATTGTTCTTTATAATGTCTGTTATTGTACAGAGATACTATGATGACTGAATACACACAGACCATTTTGACCTCCACTGAGCCTCATCAGACAAATTAACCACTCTCCTGTCTTCCCCAGCCTTTGTTTTTAGCATTGCTTTCATGGAGTACCAGAATTTTCTGCAGGCAGGATTTTGTACCTTCAGACCAATAAGCCATATAATGCCTTGTGTTTTCAGAGGTCCTGGCTTCCACAGTATTTGGTGTGCTAGAATGTGTCAAAGTAAAAGACTTAGAAACATCTTAAGAGACAAAATTATATTGCTTTCTGTCCAAAATATGGAACAGTTCCATGGAACAATTTCTAGTAACATAGAATCTTGTAAAATTCAATTTTTGTGCCATGCAATATTTTGTAATGTCTTGTAA
>WEIU01000397.1:1908-15891 GCA_013389925.1 Aegithalos caudatus | reverse complement strand
TTTTTTTTTTTTTTTTTTTTTTTTTTAAATCATAAACCATTCCTTTATAACCCTTGAATCTGAACACATGATTTTCGTTTTGCCTTTTAGTGTAGGGAATCCTTCATGATTATTGTTAGAATAGTGTCTTGAAGGGCTCTTATGAAAAGGTTAAGCATTTCAGACCAAGTTATAACTTCAGTCTTGACTTCCAGATGTTACCGTTTCTTTGAAATTAAGTAGCATACTTATTTTTAATTTTTTTTTCAGTTTCTATGCTCTATTTAAAATATAATTGCTGCTTTGCTTAGTAAATTTTAATTTGGTGATTAAATACTGAAATGAGTTAATAGCTTTCACTTTGATAAATTATCTTGTTATGTGTATATAGCTACATCATCTGGAATAGGAAAGAAAGGGATGGCAAACAATATGAATACTCAAGAAGTACTTGCATAATGAAATCCAGTTTTTAGAAAACCATATCTATTATGCCAGAGGCAGCTTTGCATAGACAGAGAAAAATATCATAAAAAGAAAAATTCTGGAAGTAGGGGCATCACCTGTGAATATTGGCATTTCATTCACAATTGTCTAAATGTATTATGATTTGAAATGGTGATAACCATAGTAATTTTTACAATGTCATGTTTCTTATGAAAAACCAGCCTAAAATGTGAATGGTAACATGGCAGATAACTGGGTGCATATGTGCCTGAAAATTCTGATAAAACTTGAACTGAACAAAAACATCATGTACTGAATGCTCCAGTTGACAAGCAACATAAAACAGAACTGTAAGTCAGGAAAATGATCATGTATTGTGCCTCTGCACACTGACTAATGAGAATTAAGAAGAAGGATTGTCTCAAAGTGGGTAAATAACTTGATTGAAGGAAAAATCGTAGACATGGCTGAGAACCATGGAAATAAGAGCACTGTGTATAGACAAATGCCAGGGGATGGCCTGGGACTTTGTGAGGTAGTACAAGATGGTGCTCACTGTGAGCAGCAGCATGGCAAGAACCAACATGAAATTCTGCCCAACATTCCTGGACCAGTAGGGATGCCCCTGCAGGAAAAGCATGTCAAGACCTATGGAACATATGGCTGGAGGGGACTGACTAAGTGAGGAAGTGATGGAGAAAGAGTGGAGTAAAATCTCTAATCTTCTTGGTTCTTAAATAAACACCAGGATCTTTACCACTGGGAGTTGCCATTTACTCTCTCCTTGTCCGTGACAGATCCTTAATTCACCTTAGCTAACTAAACACCTTCCTCGTCATTATTTTCAATAGGTCAAACTGCTGTGTCCAAATGTCCCTGTTTTGACTACTCAAAACAACAGGTTCATATATGTCTGATGCAAGACAGACTGGTTACACTCTTGGTGATATCATTACTCATTCAAATATATGAAATTCATGAGCTTTGTAGCATTGAAACTGCTCACAGCCTGAAAGAGAAGCCACCTGCCCCTTGCTGTAATTTATTAATTTCCATCTGAAATTAAGAACTTTTCAGATATTAAATTCAGAAAAGAATTTTCTGAAAATCTGTGCCTGCCCAAAATGCAAAACATATTATTATAGTCAGATATAGTCAGATATACAAAATCTGGACTTGGGTGTGCTGGTAGACAACAAATTGACCATGATTCAGCAATATATATATAAGGCAACATTTTACTCATTCAGAGCTTTCACTGGAGCTCAGGAACTGGCTGCTGTATGAAGAGCTGCTTTTCGTAAGAAGGAAAATTATGCTTCTTGGATCTGGTCCAAAAATGGTCTTGAAAGGAATAGTAATTTTTCCATTTATTTTGGTGAACTACTATTAGACTCTTAAGCAGTGCAGATTTTAATTCAGCGTCCTGTTTAATTCTGTGTCCAACAAAGAATCTAAATGAGAATTCAGACTTGGTTTCAGGGTTTTAAAGAAGCAATGTTGAGCTCTCAAGGCTCACAGCTTTAACACTTCTCCTGTCTTGTTTCATTCCAGTCAGTTATGTAGATTACCAACATCAAAATTACTCACTACTAGAAGGTTCTTGCAAAACTCAAAGAGGAAAAAAAGCCAACATGTTGGCAACAAATGGTGCTGTTGACACCGTAAGTGGCACTCGAATCTCTGGGTGAGCACTAATTCAGAGAACATACATTGTATGACATTTCTTTGGGGATGTTTGCCCTTTATTGCAATGAAAAAAGACTGTAATCATTGTTATTATCTTAAATGCATAAAGAAGGGTTAATTAAGGGCTTGATTCTAATTATATATCAGGTGCTCCAGAGAGCAATCCTTTAAATTCTGAATAAGAGAGAGTAAATTGCAAACAATATTGCTTCACTCTAACTTCCACAGTGATTCCACTTGACCAGTTGAGCTCAGAGTCTATATTAAGGCCCTTCGTTTTATCACAGAGCCAGTTTTGTTCTAAAGGAACTAGGACACCAACTGAATTATGACCCAAAGTAAGCTTACTGTTCTCTGAAATAAATCTAACCATTCTTTCCTTACTTATAGTGACACTATACATTGGGAAAGTCCCTTCACACTACCTCAAGTAGAGGTATTGTCATTTGATGTGAAGTAATGCCATATTTCAGTAAATGCACAGAGTGTGTATAGTATACCTACTTAATTATTTTCTGCCTTTGATTATTTTTGAAGAGTGTTTGCCATCTTCATGTTTAGAAATAGAAAATATTTTGTTCATGATAAAGTGGCAGTTTGGGGGGCTTAGTGATAACTATGAATATGCCATGTGTTATTTCTCCATCTATGGATGAAAAAGCCACTAGGGTATTGTAAATTTTATAAAAGACAGTCAGAGATTTAAATTGTATTTTTGTTCTAAGCTGAAGATATGCACAACAACCTATAGTTTGATAATCGAAAACTGCACATACTAAAAATTAAAATTAATGTAGTAAAACTTTTGTTTACTGAATGTATGTGGCCAGCTCCATGTTATTGTGACAAAAATCTCTTTGGTGCAGCTGGATGATCTCAATGGCAGGTCTCAGATTTGGAACATGGTGCAAAATTTGATTTCTTACTTTTAATTACTTGATCTGTCATGCATCGGTTTCATCAGTTTGGAGAACCTTTGAAAGACATCACAAATACCTTTGACATATTGTCATTATGATAAGAAGAAACTCCCTTCTAAAGCTGGTGAGGTGAATATGCCATACTTCCTGTGTTCCAGTGTGATCCTTGCAAGCCTTCTGCATGTCAGGAGTCCTGACTGATTGTTAGTGAACACTGAGTGAATCCACCTTTTCCTGTACTCTGATCTTGTTATCACCTGCTGTAGGTTCTGTGTAGGCCCAATATAGCCTTTTGGATACAGTGGAACAATTTACAAGGAAAGAGGATATTGGTTTCACAGATCCTGCCATACATATAGAGATGAAAGAGGTTACATATACATATTTTTCAGAAATAGTAGCATATGCTCACTTCTTGTAGAAAATTAAAACAATGAAAATAGAAGTATGTTTTCTCAGGCACATAGTGTGATTCTTGAGGTTGTCTCATGCAGGTTCAGGTGTTGACTTGATGATCCTGGTGGGGTCCTTCCAAATCAGGAGAGTCTATGATTCTGTGGAATTTGTAGTTAGCTATGCTGATACAGCTATGCTGTATCTTCTTCTCTGAGGTATAGTTTCCTTCTACTAACTTTAGACAGACATTGTTTTACTGTGCTGTTGATTATGTTATTCCTCTAGCGCCATCCCAGAAGAGACAAAGAATACAGACAAAAAGTTATTATTTCTCTAATTTTTTTTAAATTTTCCTACTATATGATTATAAAGGATTCCTTCATGTTTCTTGTAACTGAGATCTGTAGAACCACTCAGTACAGTATAAAGCATCCTTCCTATTTCCTCTTTTCATGAGCGTTCATAATGCATATATACTATGATTATTTTGTAATTTGAGACAATTTTCCTGTATTATTTTGAAAAAGGCTGCATGCAAGGGTAAACTATTAAATTTACATTCTTCTTGTTAGGGTCATTACTTCACTCTTTCTGTGAGTATGATATGAATGAAGCCAGATTGCAGAGATTTTGAAACTTAGAATGGAAACTTTGGGTTGAATAACATCCCTGTGACCTTGTTTTATGCCCGTTGTACATTTTAGAATTTTTGGAAGATCCATCAGGGAAAATATTACAATCATATAACCCCTTCAAATAATTTCCAACTGATAAATCATCCCAGAACTCTGGACAAGCAATCTGATCAGAACACAGCTGTGGAGTTTTAGGGCTGAGATTCTAAAAGGTCAATGGAGTATAAAGTGCAGTAATAGTGGCAGTTGCTAATATCAGTAAGTGAAGGCTTTTCAAATGACCACATTTTAATATTTATCTAAACCAAACAGTGGAAAATTGCATGAAGAAGTACAAAGCATATTGCCTGGTTACCACATTCTTACAAAAGGAAATACAATTTATGATTCCATGAAAATTTTGTAAACAAAAGTAGACCCATTTTTATCCACTTCCATTAACAAGCATCAGGGGAAAAAAGAAGAAAAAAAACTACTTTGCTTATAAAAATGAGATTTTTTTATGTATCACTTTTCCTTAGGAAAAAAACTTTAACAGCTTCTATTACAAAGTACTGCTAGACATTGACCACAATATATAACTAGTATGAAAGGATTAGAAACTTGTTTTGTTTTATCCCACTTTAGGCCAATATATTTCTGTTAATTTAGATGAGTATCTATTTAAAATTGAGTAAATTCATGTAGATCCAAGGCAGACCTAACAACAGTGTTTTTGTCAAAATTGCAGGCAAATAGGGTTGTGTGATAACTGCTTCAGAGCCTTCAGCTATAGTTTTCAAAAAACTGTGCCCCCCTGGGGTATCTTTGTCCTCAGACCTTCTAGAATGCAAGTACTTTGAGAGACACTGATTACAGATTACACAGGGGCTAATATAAAGAGGTTTTATGAGCATCTGAGTAGGTAACTAGCATATGAAGTCATGTTGGGTTTATGTGTCCAGATTTGGTAGCAGGCTGCAGGGGTAGATTCTGTGAGGTGATGACAGAAGCTTTCCCTGTGCCTGATAGAGCCCATTCCAGATGACCTTAAGACAGACCTACTGTCCAAGGCCAAGCTCATCAGTGACTGTGAGAGTGCCTCTGGGAAAACAGAGCTAAGAAGGAAGAAAAACTATTGTGTTACTAAGCAGCAGCTACTAGAGAGCAGTGAGAATATGTGAGAGGAACCACTCTGTAGACC
This sequence comes from Aegithalos caudatus, assembly GCA_013389925.1. Taxonomy (NCBI): domain Eukaryota; kingdom Metazoa; phylum Chordata; class Aves; order Passeriformes; family Aegithalidae; genus Aegithalos; species Aegithalos caudatus. Next base: position 10,642 of record WEIU01000397.1, on the reverse strand, counting down.
CCAAGGTCAGTGAAGGAGGGGGAGGTGTTCCAGCACCAGATTCCCCTGCAGGCCATGGAGGTCCACAGGGCAGCAGAGATCCACCCTCATCCCGTGGTAAATATGTCATGCTGGAGCCATTGGATGTCTGAAGGAGGCTGTGACTCCTTTCAGCACCGATGCTGGAGCAGGCTCCTGGAGAGACCTGTGCACCCCTAGGGAAACTGGAGCCCATAGTGGGAAAGAGCATAAGGAGCCTTCACCCTGAAGAGGAAGCAGCAGCAGAGAGAACATGTGATGAACTGACTGGAACCAGTTTCCTGTCCATCTGAGTGGCTGGAAGAGGTGGGGAGAAAACTGGAAAGAAGGAAGGGGTGGGTTTGAGTGCTTTAAAATGTGGTTTTATTGCTCATTACACTCCTCTAATTTTACTGGTAATGAATCAAATTAATTTCCCCAAGAGGAGTTTGTTTTGCTTGTGGTCAGAAGTGCTGAATGATCTCCCTGTCCTTATCTCAGCCCACGGAGCATTTAGTCATATTTTTCTTCCGTGTGAATTGAGGACGTGGAACAATAAAGCCAGGGTCAACTCACCACATAATAAAGGAGGTATGTAGTCTTTTGGGACAGAAGCCAGAGTCAGTCTTTCCACAGAGCCAACATTTACCTTCTTTCCTGTCCTCTAACTACTGAAAAAATTGTTCTGTCATGGAACTGAGTTGTTTAAAATAGTCTCCTCTCTTTCCCAAAATTCAAAATTGTGTGAGTTAAATAATTTCCATCAAGCTTACAGACCTCTCACAAATAGTTTGCTGTAATACAAACCACCAAACTTTTAAAATTAATAAAAAAATTCTTTTCAAGAGACAAAAATTACTGATCAACTCAAAATGAGCATCACATATTTTAAGACTGATCAAAGAGACAGCAGCAAGTATAATATCCGCTCTTTAAAAGATTAAACTCTTCCATGCAAAGATATTTTAATTAGAAAGTTTCTGGGATTGCTTTGTAAAATATCACTGCATAACTTGAAAATTTACAAAATAAATTAGGAATGTGATTAGGAAGTCAAGTAGTATAAAAATTTCATAAAAGTAACTTGAAATAAAAGCAATAAATTTTGGGTATTTTAAAAGAAAATGAGCAGGAACAATGTCAGAAGCTAGTGAATATGTGATATAATTCACCATGGAGAGCAGAAGGGAAAAAATAAGAATCCAAAGTGTAATGCATATCAGTTAACTTAAGACATTTATGTTGCAGTATCTACATTTGCATTACTCCTCTTACCTGTTTTAGTAACCATTACAGAAAAAACAGGTATTCCAGACCACCATAAACTGAACTCAATGTGTCTGTTTAATGATTCAATCATTGTAGTTGGTGAGATATCTCCAGGAACATATACTTTTCTTGAGTAAGGCAAAGATCTTTTATTCATTGTGTAGAAAAACAATTGCAAATGCTTAAAAACTTTATCTACATGAGTGGAGATTTAGTCTTCTTAAATCAGGCATCCATTTATACTGACTGATGGAGTAGGGAGCAAAAATAAAGTGACAGATGCCTACGTCGCCTCAGGTCACTTTAGCGTAACCTTATTTTGAAGTCTGGTACTAAAGACAACAAGCTGATTTTCAAAAAGGTGATGGTAGAATTATGTGATACCTTTGCAGTTAGAAAGAGGTTTCTATGTATAGGGACAGGATTCAGTTCCACAAAAAATGACTCATAGCTAAGTGGGTACAGATCTGCATGGAAGTGAAAGGAGATGCCCTGCTGTAGTTTCAGTTGTGTCAGTGGCTAGTAGCTATAGCACAGTTAATCTAAAGCAGTATTAGATATCTTTATTTAGACAGTTCTAGTCTCTTTGTGACTGACTCCCCATGGGTAGAAAGCTGAAAATTTTGGTTGACTACTACAGGCAAATAGTGTGCTTTTAGCACTGTTAAGCATCCTATTTAGACTGTAGATGATACAAATGAATGAAGGTGTTCTAGGTTTTCTGTATGTTCCTTCTGATCTCTACCTGAACCAGATGAATGTGTTGCATGACATCCAATATCTATATTTTCTGTTGAATCCCAGTATAGATGCTTAAGTTCCCATTGACAGGATTGTAAATGTAGGGATCAGCTCATTAGTCCATTTATAGTTTTCTTGGGCAAATGGACATGTCCTTGGGTATCTTACCTTGCCTCTATCTACCATACTAGAAGGGTATTGGTTTTTGCAAGCTCTGTGTTGAATCTATAAGAGTCCTGGCTGCCTTGGATGCCCTGAGGATGATTAAAATGCTCTGTGTCAGTACCCACGGTGTACTGAGTGTGAGTAGCTGAATAAAGCTGCATTAATGATAAGAAAATGGATGTATGTAAAGACTGGGGAATGAGAAGCTGGAGACCAGCACTGAGGAAAGAGAGCCGGGGGTCCTAGCTGACAGCACGTTGAGCATGAATCAGCAGTGCCCTGGCAGCCAGGAGGGCCAAGACTGTCCTGGATTGCATCAGGATCAGCATCACCAGCTGGGCAAGGGAAGGGATTGTCCTGGTCTGCTCTGCATTGGGGCAGCCTCACCTTGACTGCTGCAGGCAGTTTTGGGCACCACAATATAAAAATGTACAAAGCTATTACAGAGTGTCCAAAGGAGGTCTACAAAGATGGTAAAGGGTCTAGAAGGGAAGCCAGTCTGAGGTCACTTGGTCTGCTCAGCTTGGAGAAGAGGAGGCTGAGGGGAGACCTCTACCTATCCACAACATCCTCACAAGAGAAAGAAAAGGATCAGGCACCCATCTCTTCTTTCTGGTAACCAATGGCAAGAAATTTTCCCACAGGAATGGTATGAAGCTGTCAAGAAGGCTTAGATTGGATATTAGAAAAAGGTTTTCCATGCAGAGGGTGACTGGCCAGTGAAACAGGTTCTCCAGGGAATTGGTCACAGCTCCAAGCCTGAGTTCAAGAGGCATTCAGGCAATGTTCTAAAGCCCACTGTGTGATTGTTGGGGCTGTCCTTTGCACTGCCAGGAGCTGGACTTGATAACCCTTGTAGGTCCCTTCCAAATCAGGATATTACATGGATCTATTATTGTATGAAAGCTTGGATCCCCAATTAGAAGTGTAGATTACCTGGCACAGAATCCTGTCTGTGACTCACTTGTCCAGACACAAGCATTTTGGTGCCACCTGAGAGAATCCTAAATGCATGAGATTACTCCATGGAGCTACTAGATACAGCAGAGTACCTATGAGAGATTATTAATCTATTGAATTGGCAAATGGAACCTAGACAAGTTTTTAGAGGAAGTCTCAAACTGAAAAAAATTCTATATGTAAGCAACCATACTAACACTAAGAGCTCTACTATATACCTAATTTTCATATTTCTATCACTCTTTTTTTAATAGTATCACATTAAAAGCTAATATAATTGTGAAGCTAAAAATAATTGTGACAGGAAATAGTGCTGAGTATAGACAATAATGAAACGCTCTGTTGCATCAGGAGTGAGAGAAAGATTGTGGCAGCTTGCTTTAGAAAATTTCTGCAAATGGCTCTCATGAAATAAACCATATGGCTAAGATTGACACATTTCTTTAAAACAAAGAAAAATATAGTAATATCTTAATTTTATGGGTTTCATCTTAATTTAATGTGTGACATTTAGGATTTTGCCATTGACTTCAGCAGGTCCAGAAATCAGCAGGGGAACATTGGTATACATTTCCCTTTTCTCTCATTGATAAGCCTCTGCTGTACAGAAATTCTAAATTAAAAAATAAGAAATAAACCCCCCCCAAAAACAAACTAACTTACGTCAGTATACTTCAGTATTTTGAGGTAAAAATTGTTCTTTCTACAAAGAAATGCTTTTAAGATTTTTAGTTGAAATTAACTGAATTAATATTGAAATAAAATGCCTCAAAAGCAACTTTTTTTAAAAATGTATATCTGTAGTATCTCTCTTTAGTATCTGTCAAGAGATCCCTCAAGAGACAAACACTTCTGAATACCAAAGAAGGGACTAGTATTAAGCTGTGGTTGCTGCTGATGAAAGGTTTGTGCAATATGAGTATTCCTTGCAATGAATGGGCACACATAATAGAAAAAGTAGGAAAAGGATTTTCTTAGTGCCATGACTTGAGTGTCTATCCTTAAGGTGGTGCATGACTCATGGTCTGGTGGTTCAAGAGTTTGCATAGTTTTTACAATGCAAATAATCATTAAAATTTGGCTTGGTTTTGTTTGTACTTTGGTGCCATATATAGGTGATCAGTTTCAAGGCTAAAAACATTAACTTCCAAAACCCCCAATGATTTTATATTCTTGATTTGACATAATCTGATGCAAGTTGAAGGGTAGTGACAAAAGAGAAATGGAAAATATGGGATAATGGAATTATTTTTTAAAAGCAAATGTGTCTTAAATGTGATGAGTGTATACATAGTACATATATGGGTAATAGTACAAATACAGTATGTTCACAGTTTTGGTATGCACATAGTTTTTATATCTTCCTTTACTTCTAGCTTTATATTCCTTTAGTGGATGTATTGATGGTATCTAAACTGACAAAAAAAATCAGTTCTCAGCAGAGATTGTAAGAAGAAGAATTTCCATTTTGAGTCTGAGCAGGAAAATCTGGAGCTGGAATAGTTGGAAAAAGAAGAAAGACATTCACAACAGTTTGGATATTCACTGAACATGGTTTGTGAGACATTTACAGAAGTGGAAGTGAGGAAGAAGAGATGCACTGGATTCAGTTCAGTGTCCTAAAGAGGCTGCTGCTTCTGAATAGTCTGTAGAGGCCAGAAGCCCGGCTGCCAGCAACTGCTGCACAAAGCCAAAGGTTTCCTGCTGCTCATAGAATCACAGAATTATAAAAATGGTTTTCGTTGGAAGGGTTCTTAAAATTATCTAGTTCCAACCCCTCTGCCATAGGGATGCCACCTACTAGATCAGGTTGCTCAAAGCCTCATCCAAACTGGCCTTCAACGTTTATTTCCACCGATGAGTCACCTGCAAATTCTCTGGGCAAACTGTGCCAGATCCTGTGACACAGAGGGCCCATGTCTATGTTGATTTCAACATGTTTCTGTGAGCCTCAAATGAAGGTTGGTTGTGGTACCAGATCATCTTGAACAGAAGAAAAGGCAAGGTGATGGTTTTGAATGCATGAAAAGAGCTATATTATAGGCATCTACATCTGTGTGAGATACAGTTTAAAATAGGTAGAGATGGAAAGCACCTGTAGATGTGAAGCATCTTTTGTAGTAATGGAATGCTGAAAGACCATGGGTGAATAGGTTTCATATGTGATATTTCTCTTCATTTTCAGAAAAACAAGTCCAGGCTGAGAGGTAGGCATCAGCACTCACAAAGCATCACGTTCAGGATGGAGTGTCAAGCATTGCTAGGGCTGTGAGTAGGAAATCAACATATCACTTTGAGTGTCTAGAGAGAGAATTGAAAATATGAATTAATTTTAATAGCAGAACTAGAAAAAATAGATTTAGAGGAGGCAATGAAGAAGAAAGTATTTGTAAGGAAAGATGGGGCACACATTTCAATCCCATGAGATAAGAATTTTAGTCACTCATTATAAAAAACTTTATTTTTGCACTGAAAACAAGAATTATCATGCTATATCTGCCATTAGTTTAGTGACTGGCAATGTCTCTTTTAGGTAGTGGTAGCTCAGTTTCCTCTGATCAGAACAGGAAATTACAGTGTTTTAAATAATTTTAAAACATTTTAATGTAAAATATTACAGGAAAGTTTCTAACTCCACAGACTTCTTTTTTGTCATATATATGCCAGTTAAATTCTGGAAGAGGCCAAACTGAACAGTACATATAAAATTACTAAAAAATTACTATTTTAAATGCTAAGGGAAGTAACAAGTAATAATCAATTTTTTTAAAAAATATCCCAAACAAACAACCACACAACCAGTTAAAAAAAAACTGACTAAGCCTGTTTTAAACTGATTTAAAATTCAGGTTGAAGAATTAATCACACATAAGCAGCCTGCAGTTGTGGCTTTTTAATCCAGTAGGTGTAAAATTGAAATCCTCACATTACTATGAGAGAACTATTTTAGGTAATTAGGGCAAGGCCTGTGTAAGATGTTCTAAACATAAAACATTTAGGGTAAAGAACTGTGATCAAAATAGGATGTTATAAACTTTGCAGAGTACAAGATGATTTTAAGTGAACTACATTAGTTTTGGGCAGTTTTACATTATGATTTATATGACTTTCTTTAGCACTAATACAGCAACACTTTTAAAATATTTCAGTTTTTACTTTTCCTTATTCCTTATCACTATAAAGACCGTCAACAACAGTCATCAGCACTAAATGTGGAGGCAACTTTGATTCTTGGTTTGCTCTTCATATCCATGTAGAATCTGAACTTTGCTGTGGGTTAATGACAAGTTTTTTAGCTTCTATATTACTGTATACATCTAAACATTGAAAGGGTTGAATGTCATTAAGGAACTTTTCCTTGTACTTGGGTATTGGGTTCAGCTTCCAAACTGTAGATTGTAGATGTTGGCTGCAGTTAATTAAACTTAGTTGTCTCAGCACACAATTTTACATCTGTTTATGTGTTTATGATATCATTACAGTCAGTGATGATCTAGCAATAACTAGTGAAAACAGTTTAGAAAGCAATTCAATTCAACAGAAAATAGACTGTTATTTTTGTTTATCAGTAGTTTTCTAGTATCCATTAATTAAAACCCACCCAGATGTATAAATTTTGATTTCTAAATATAATTTTACTGTATCTTTCTCTGTGGTACTTAGATGTACCTGCTTATTTCATCTATGTGGAAAAGTATCTTTCTATAGGAAAGATGCCATTTTCTGTAGGAAAAAAATGCATTTGAAATGTGGGGGACTAAATGAGAGAGATTTCATCCCACCTGGAGACTTGATACTGTAGGACTGTGGAATAACTATCCACAAAACACTTACATAAAAAAATATAGTGAGGGTACTACAGATCAATGAAAAATTCTTTTGTCATGGCAAGAACCCTTTGCAGATATTCTAGGCTATTATATTCAATAGGTCTAAAATGACAATTATTTAGTTAAAAGTTGGTAGAAGATGTTATTTTCCAAAATCAAAGAAGACTGTGGAAGGGTACCCTGGCCTAAAACTGCTGGTTATTTGCTTTTGAGTAAATGTTATATCCCTTTAAGACTTCATGCACCCAACTCATTGGGAAAAGGAGAGCTTAAGTAACCCTCTAGGCAAAGCTCAAAAGGAAAGGGTACCAATTATTAATTGTATTTAGATTAAGCTGCTGTATTGATTTATTCTTCAGTAATGCAGTAGCAGGCTGACTCCATCTTGATGATGTATTCTAAGAACATATTCAGAGAGCTCAGAAGTTGTAATGCTTTATGAACAAAAAGATGCAATTTAGGGAGAACTAGTACAGAAACAATTTAGTGACAGTAAAGAGGTCAGTAGACAGAGGACAATTGTTGCCTAGCACTAGAAAGGATAATGCAAGCTTCTCCAATACCACTGAACCAGATATTCCGGCCTGGCTTTTCATATAAGAAGTGGTTCAGGAATTCAAGGATAGATGTATGTAGACATCTCTGAGTACCTGACCTTTTCTACTAGGAAGATTTCAAAGTGGCAGAAGTTTGAGTTTGCTAATATAAAAATTCACAGTGATGATACTGAATAGATATTCTTCAGTTGTCATCAAAGTTCTTTCAGTATGAAATCAGAATATATTCTCAATTGCTTTTTTTGAATGATTTTTTTTCTTACAAAGCATAGATTTAAACATTTTTAGTGTTATATCATATATTATAACTTTTGTTTCTTATATTTTTCCATAACTAATTTAAATCATAGGAAACACTCAGTCTGAAATTTGTGCAATCACAACTATGTCTGAGAATTCTTACTGCTACCTTAAGTTGTAGGTTATGACAAGCACTTTCACAAGCAGTTGCTTTGTAAAACATTTTAAAATTGATCAACAAAATTATCTGTCAGACAAAACCAGTGTTGTTGTATGACAGATAATTTTGCTGTAAGCACTGAAAAGTCAGTCACGTAAAATCTTTTTCATACATTATTTCTATATGGCTTACCCAAATTAATAATTAATTTTGTGTTAAGTTCCATTGATTTCTCTGGACTCAGAGGAGAGGTGAGATACTTCTTGTCATGAGATCATTATGAGATATTTCAGCTCATGAAGAGATAAAACTTCTTTTTAATCTTTCTCTGTTTTAAAGATTAAGGAGCCTCTAGTCTATTGTTTATTTAGGAATAGACAAATTAGTAGATGTTAATGATTGAATAATGTAAAAAGGTTTGTATGAACACAGAGAGTTTTGGGCTTTCAATAGGTTTAGTTAACTGAAGAGCTGTCATATAATGGTTTGGTTGGAAGGAACCTCAAAGATCATCAAGCTCCATCTAGTAGAAAATTTACTGTTGAAATGAAAAAAAAAAAAATCACCACAAAATTAACATTTTTCCTGAAGAACTTGCTACAAAGATGAAAGACTAGCAGCTTTCAGACTTCTAGGTTATGTTCTGTTTTTTTTTTGTTTTTTTTTCTTTCAGAGGCACCTTGAACAGAATTTGTATAAGTAGTTTTATTTTTTTTATCCTGATATGTCCATTGAGTGTAAAAGCACACCTTCCTTCAGGAATGGGGAAAGGGTGTTTTTTGGTGGATTTTTTTGTTGTTTTTTTTTTTTTTTTT
>WEIU01000395.1:930-20691 GCA_013389925.1 Aegithalos caudatus | reverse complement strand
ATTAGATCAAAGTTCTTCCTCCACAGCCTTGGGACTGGCATAACGTTCTGCACTGGCACTGCAGTTGCATGCCTAGTTCGGTGATGAAAAACCCAAATCTTCAATCAGCTCTCCAGAAAATAGTAATGCCAGTTTCTCCTTTCTCCTTGGATAACAGTTTNCAAGGGGAAAAGGTAGGATTTAAATGCCAGTGAGTGTAAGTTATAGCATCCTACTTAGCCCCCGAAAATGGACCCCGACGGCATTCTGAAGCAGTAGATTGAAGAAAAGGGATTAAAATGTTCCAATAAATCTCAGAGAAAAATGGCAAGCAAGAGGAGAAAGGTGGTGGAGAAAAAGCCCATCTGTAGATTGAAAGAGGATAGAGGATGAGCTTATCTCTTGTCTCACCAGCAGTTTAGTCTTCTTTCCCTTCCCATCCCTCTCTCTGGACTATTTATTTCAGTAAGTTTTGTTGTTCCAGACTTCCCAGTACAGGTTCTGTATCTACCACAGCTCTTTTGATTGTCTGCTGGCAATTGCCAGGACATACAGCTTATGGCAATACTGAATCTCTATGAGAAGTAAACCAACAGAAACATAAAAAAAAAGGGAATTCACAGCATTTTTCAAACATTAATTAATTAAGTATTGAAATGTGTTTGTTAAAAAGGCAGGACTTATTAGACCACTCCTTTTGGAAAAGGTAATGACTAAAGCCAGCTTTATCTAAAGTGTTAATATATTTTTTTATTATTTGTATGGGTAGTATATGGTTATAGAATTATAGGTGGGCTGAATTTCATGCATCTGTGTTCAAACCATTGTACAAAAAACATGAAACCATGGCCTGCAGAATTCAAATCCTCTTCTGAAACCACTTGTAATGCATACCCTTGGAATGATCAGTAAGTCAGAAATAGAGTCAAGAATGTGAATGTTTCAGCCTACTTCCACCAAGAAAGGTGACAATAAGTGAAATTAAACCCAGTGGGGTAAACTTGGTACTGATATCAGACAAGTAAGTTGGAAGACATCAAGCAATATTAGGAAGGTCTCAAAACACCATTGCTTTAGTCTAGTCTTAGGAAACCAGACATATAATCCCTATCTCAGCAGGAGAACTAAATGCTTACAGTTTTTTCTTTCTGCTACTGTCTGGTTTTTTTTCTGCCGAAAGACACAATAACTATTTTAGGGAACTTCACACTGTGACAAGGCCTGTGTTATGTAAATGAAATGAAGATACTCAAGCCTGAATTAACAGATGATTGTGAGCCAGGACAGTTTTGGAAAAAAAATGGTGTGGTGATTTTCAGAAGTGCCTAAAACTTGCTTTGCAATGTTGGCACAAGCATAGTTTCCTTGTTTATCTGTCTAAATGGACACCTGCTGGACAGTTCAGTTTATTTCCTAACACTAGCCTTTTTGCCCAAGTAAATTTGTTCACTCACTCCTGTAAAAGGTAAAAGGACAGATCTGAAGTTACACATTAGGGATAAAGTGTACATTGCAGACAAGAAACTTCCTATGTGGACACATAGTCACAGATGTTATTTTTAAGAATGTTTTAACAGCCAACATATAGTATACACCAGATATTACATAAGAAACAACCCAGTATGCACAAGACCTCTGCATAGGAGACCACTACCTGCAGCAAACCTTCAGGGGTCAATCTATTTCAAAGAAATGGGAAGTGTAAAGAAAGGGAACAGAAGGTGAGAACGCCATTTTCATAGTGAGGGAAAGGTCCACCTGCCTGGGGTCATGGTTAGTATAAATCTTATGGGGAAGGAATGACAGCCTATGTGGACATCTTACAAAGCTGGAGAAAAAAGCCAGTGCCTAGGGTAGGAGGTAAAAGAAAAATCCTTAGGCTAAACTCTAGGAGCTCAGATTTCTCTAGGCCACAAACACCTCATGCATCATTTGATGCCTTAAATTTTAGCTTTCATATTTTCCAGACGCTGTACTGCATTAGTATATAACTTTGAATCTCATATACAATGTTAACAAGTTCTCCTCACAGTGTAGTTAGACAAAACAGTTCTTTTTCAGCCTGAGAACCAAGGGCATTGTTGCAGCTTCAGGCCCAGAAAGTGCAAACAGCAAATTGAGGAGAGCAATCTGGGAAGTTGGGACTTTGCAACCTGAAGCTGTAATTGGACAATTAACCCCAATATGTAAATGAACCAAAACTTATGAAAGTGTGAAAACTCATGACCTGGCATCCATCTTGGGTGGAGCCATGGCTGGGCTCTTGCACTGCCCAAGGTGTGTGCTTTGAAGGCCTTTTAATAAATACTTACTTTATTAATTTAACACTGTGTAGCCTCTATTCCAGGTAGCCTCTCAAAGTGCCATATTGGCCATGTCCTTGCACAAGTTGGTGTTGGACAAAGTGCTCTCTGTCTGTCAATTATCCATCTGTTTTAACTACATATGTCAAACTTCTGTGCTCCAGCAACTACTAAAGAATCTCAGTGTTTCAGATGAGACCATTCTGCTTTATGTCTCATTCTGTATTTAGGGAAGATGGTGAGAATCATCTCTTTTAAGTCCTTACTTTCCCGTTTGAGTAAGAAGTCAATTTTCCTCCTGCACTATGAAATAGTTCTTTAGATTTTTACAGTTTCCCAAGCCCGCAGTGGTGTGGTGGAATCTAATAATTTTACTTATGATAAAAGGCCACAGTTCTGCCCAGAAGTAACTGCCTACCTGCTCTAAGGGATGCAAAGCTTTCCAAATCTCAGATTTGCTCTTCTCGAGGAAGAAAGATAATTAAAGTTAGAACACAAACTCTGTTGGTGGAATTTACAGCTTATTTAAGAATATATAACATTACTATGAAGCAGAAAACACTTCAGTGAAATGATGCACCAAGGAGACCTGCACAGCTATGAAAGATCAGTGTCATACATGTAATTCTGAATGCAAATAAAGAGCAAGACAATTATAAGCTAATTGGGAAAGTCAGAATTAATAAATGCATTTGCTACAAGTAGCAAATGCAACACATTGCATAATTGATTTGAGTACATTTTTAGTCCTATTGTGTGAATATTTGATTTTTGCATATTAGCCTGGAGACTAATCCTCTGTATCGACCTGTGAAGTTCCAGCTTTTAAAGTTCAGATGCTTCCTGCATACACTGAGCATATATCTCCTTCATGTTGAGCATTTTTTAATCCTTGCATAGGTAAAGGAAATGAGCTGATTTTACTCAGATTTACAAAAAAAAAATTAATAATATTTGCCTTTGGGTGTAGAAAATCTGAGTAAAAAAGCAGAAGTTTCCATTTCGGTGTGTGTGTGTGTATATGTATATATGTGAAAATACATAATTTTAATAAGAATGTTAATATACTGCTACAGCCCAACTGTGAAATCTAAATATAAACTTCTGTGTTAGATGCTTATATTCAATTTCATGATGGAATACCTGAAAAGTTTAACCCATTTGTTATTTGCAAGGTTTGTGGTTGGAAAACAACTAAAAGTCCTCAAGTCTCTGCCCAGAAACACTGAATATCTTCCTTAGTTATTTTCTTTATTTTTCCAGTCATAATTTTTGAATCTTCACAAGAAGAAAGTAAATCATTATTGAGGAGAGGAGTTTGGTAACACATCTCAGAAATGTATCACAAGGAACCGTGTTAATGCATTCTCTTAACAATGACTTTGGTAACAGTCTGCTAACTTGGTTCTCAGCCCACAGGTATTATCCAGCTTGTGCAGGTTTATTTTCCACATTGCTTTCTGTTTTCCCTTTTCCTGTTTTCCTGGCTGTGAGAGTGAGCTGTGGTGGTGTGGAGGCCTGTGTGCCATTTCTTGCAAGTGTTTTTTGGTCCAGTGGAGAAGCTCCATTTTCTGACCTAGTCAAGATGATTTGAACTTTATTTAACAGGGTGGTACATTGTATCTTCCTCCTCATTTTTTCCTGCTGCTGTCAATTGCAATCTAAAACAACCCCTTTCATATGTCCTGTCTTGTATAAAAGAGTACAGATGCAGAATAGTAATCCACAATTTCTATATCCTGTCCAAACTTAAGACCGTACCTAAAAGTAGGCTTGTTTTTCAATCGTCTTCAATCTACTTACAACCTGTTTGTTTCAGATCACTGCTATTCCAAGTGTTCCTGGTAGTGACTTAATACCAGCTGGCAGCTAAGTACTATACAGTCACTCACTCATTGCCCACCTCTGTGAGGTGTGGACGAGAATTGGACTAAAACAGCCCCAAAACTGTGGGCTGAGATAAAAACAGTTTAATAATTGAAATAAGGTAAAATATAATTAAAAAGTATAATAAAAGGAAGGCAACAATAAGAGAGAGAGAAATAAAGCCCAAGAAAGACGATGCAAAATGCAGCTCCTCACCACTTGATGAGCTTCATTTTGCATCGTCTTTTGACCAATGCTCAGTCTGCTCCTCAGCAGCAGTCTCTCACAGCCAGCTGCCCCCACTTGATATGCTGGACATGATACCTTCTGGTATGGAACACCCCTAATGGCCACCTGCACAGGCAGTGCTCCCTCTCAGGTTCTGTGTACCTGCTGTGAGCAGCACTGGGAAACTGAAAAGTCCTTGACCTAACAACAACAAAATCCACAAAATACATCACTGTACCACTTACTAGAAAGAAAATAAGCTCTATCCCAGCTGAAACCAGGACATGGGTAGAGACTGCATAAAGATATAACTGGAGGTACTGCTTTTTAAAAATGGAGATGGACACACCTTTTTCTGTAGAAAATCTGTGCTTTGGAGCTTGTGGAGAACGTTGTGAAGTAATTAAAGTACCACTTTTTCTTTTGATTTGTCTGAACAATAGGTTTATTTTCTTTTAGTGATTCAATGGAAGGTTTACAAAGGTCAGATCGGAACATGCATAAAATGGATGACTCACAGTCCACGTTTAAAAGAAAGATAAATAAAGAAGTATCTTCAGTAAATGGATCCTCATTATACTAAAGTGTTTTATAGAAATACTGATACTTTCAGATCTCAAAATATTTTTAAGTACCCCAAGCATTATACAAAATATTCAAGACTTTATGGTAGTTATAATGAAATTAGGTAGTGTTCATAAACTGAAGTGTTGTGAATATCGGTTCATCCATATTCAACAGTCAACACAGACACCTGTGCAATTTATTTGGGTAAAAGGAATGCACTGCCTATATGAAGTCATAACTTAAAGCTTTAGTGGTTAGTCAAAATTTTATTCTTATTCTAAGTTTGATGGTATTAACACACAGACTTAATGATGCCATTAATGTAGTAATACAGGTAAAACTAATGCACAAAACCTTCCCAATAACTGTCTGTTTCTCTGGTGGTGTTCTGCTCTTCCTGTGCTCCTTAAGAAAAAGAAAAGAAAATTTCATGATGAACAATCAGTACGTAAAATTCTTCACCAGGAGAACTAGATTAATTGCTGGAGGTTCCTCCTCTTTGCCAGAATGGGAATGATGTTAATGGCGATGATTTCTTTCTACTGACTTTGTATCTATTTTTATACATATTCCAACATGCCGTACTCCCTATTCTGAAATTCTACATTACATCCATATTATTAATAATGCTTAATTTTTAGCATCATCATAATTGTAATAACAATAATAACAATAATAAGAATTAATAGCCCATTTTTTAAAAAACAGCACTGTTCTAGAAGAAACACATGTATAAACACCCCAGATACATCTTGCTATAGTAACCTAGTAACTTTGTTTTTACTAATATCTACAAGTTACAGCATTATCATTGGTGCATTATGAAAATTTCTACAACATGCCACATTAATGCCTTGGTTTGGCAATATACGTTCACATAATAACGTGATGGTTTCTGAAGAAATACGAAAACTGAAGAAATTTAAGAAGCCAGTGTACTAGTCTAGTTTTTAACCAATTAACATAATAAAATTATTTTCAGAGTTGGGGATTTTGTTTTTGTTATTTGTTGTTGTCATTTGTTTTTTGCGGGCTTTTTTTCCTCTGTTTTTTCTTAATCTTTTTAGATTCTTTGGGCTTTTTTGAAGCTGTTTTTAAGGATTTTCTTTGAAACTAGGAGGATTCATTATGGAAACACTTAGATATATAACAGCTTGCTTTCAACAGGATTTAAGCACTGCAAGTCTTTGCCCACACAAGCCATAACTTTAAATAAAGTAGCAAATACACTAAGACTGAATTTTCAGTTGGTAACACTGAATATGTAGCTTATACTAAGTTCAGATTTTAAAGTATATATCCCCTTCATGCACCTAAAAATATAGCCTGAGTACATTAAGAATACTTCAGTCATTTGTCTGAGAATCTAGAGGTTTTGCTGGAGCAGTAACAGTAGCAAACAGCTCCTTTTAAAATTGTCATGTATTATTCACACCTTGCCTTAGGAAAGAATGGTGGTTTCTCAACAAATTAAATTGACAGATTTTTGCCCTAAAGTACTTAAAATCAAAATTTATGGGTCTGACTAGGCTATTTGGTGTCCGAAAATCCAGGACAAATTGCCCCTTCACATGGCTCATCAGTTCTATGGGACATGCTTTCTGGATACATGGGAGTTTTTGAGCATGAACTGTACACAGGGCCTCTGCAACAAATCTAGTGCTTTTTCAGTGGAAAGTCTGGAACTTTGTCTTGCCATGCTTTAAAACAGAAGTTGTTTGTTGAAACTGAGTCAGAAGAATCAGTAGAAAGTCTGAAAGAGGCATGTTAATATTGATATGCTGCTGAGTAAATGTATTTTAGTGGATTGCTTGCAACAGAGGTTTAATAAATAAGTGCTCAAGGAGTGTTTGATATGCATCACATTACCTGTGTAAATGTTACAGCTTGGGGAATGAATAGATAGAGACCAGCCCTGCCAAGAAGGACTTGGGGGTGGTGGTGGTGGAGAGGCTGGACATGACCCAGCCATGGGCACTCCCAGCCCAGAAAGCCAAACGTGTCCTGGGTTGCACCAAAAGCCCCATGGGAAGCAGGGGAGGGAGGGGATTCTGCCCCTCTGCTCTGCTCTGCTGTGACCCCACCTGTAGGGTTGTACCCAGCTCTGGGGTCCCAGCACAGGATGGACATGGACCTGCTGGAGTGAGTCCAGAGGAGGCCACCAAGTTGATCAGAGGGATAGAGCAGGTCTCTTATGAGGAAAGGCTGAGAGAATTGGGATTGTTTAGCCTGGAAAAGAGAAGTCTTCAGGGTGACCTAATTACAGCCTTCCAGTATCTGAAGGGAGCCTACGAGAAAGATGGAGAGAGACCATTTACAAGGACAAGTAGTGTCAAGACAAGGGGGATGTTTTTAGACTGAAAGTAAATTTAGATTAGATATTAGGAAAAAAATTATTTTCTTTAAGGGTGAGGAGACACTGGAACAGGTTATGCAGGGAAATTTTGGATGCCCCATCCAGATAAATGCTCAAGACGAGGTTGGATGGATCTCTGAGCAACTTGGTCTAGTGGAAGATCTTTCTGCCCACTTCAGAGGGCTTGGAGCAAGATAAACTTTAAAGTCCCTTCTGAATTAGGGCACTGTCTGATTCTAAAATTTCTCCTAGCAAAGGTAAGCAAAAATATTTACGACCATTCTCTTGTTGTTTCTTTTTTTTTTTTTTTTTTTTTTTTTTTTTTTTTTTTTTTTTTTTTTTTTTTTTTTTTTTTTTTTTTTTTTTTTTTTCCCCAGTTTGGGAGCTTAAATATGACATCGTTTTAGATATTGCTCTGGGGAATGCACTTGCTGGTCTAGTTAGCCTAGTTGTGCTCTACAGTGTGTCCAGGAAGCTCCATGTATGGTCAGACAGTGCAGCCAGTTTTCCCATCTTTGAAACAAGTACTTTGCCAAGGGGCAGAGATCTCATACCAAATATTTGTAAATAAAATATATATCTTGGCCAGTAAGACCACCCTGTTTAAAAGGTTTATTTAACTTTGCTTGCTTTTCAATTCACTGGCTTGCTGTCAAGCCTTCTGACTTTCAAATACCTTAATTATAAATTACCCATATATTATTCATTTAATGCCTTAGGAAAGAATGGTGCTATATAGAGAAATTAAACTGACTTATTTGTGCCCCAAGGTGCTTACAATTTTTATAAGGCATAAAAGTACAAGGCATTGGATCAAAGGTGGGGACCTACATAATGGGAGATGAAACTACAGAAATTTTTGTGGTTGGCTGAAAGATTTTCAATTAAAAAAAGTCTGGAAAGACATTTTGAGTCCTCTCACACGCTGAATAATGGGAATTGATGCTCTTTTATTCTGGTAATTGGCAAATTTTTACCTTTATTTTTGTGTTCATTGCATCAGTAAAATAAACACTTTGAAAAAATGTTATAGTTTTAGAGATAGATTTACCTCTTGAATTCCAGCACTCTCAAAAATTACCTCAGCCGGTGCAGAAGTCAGTGAGTATGAGCCTTGGTAGAGGGCATCAGTAGGGAAGCAATACTCAGAGGAATTGTGCCTCTGATATTCACACTGAAGTTTATATCTAACTCCAGTCAGTGTCACTAAAATGCCAAGACTAGCTGTCGAAAAACTTGAAACTCCAGCCTCTATGTCAAAATACCTCAAGGCTTCCATCCTTCATTATAATGCCAGCTAAGGAGGAAATTCACTAAATAGAACTGTAATTGTGTCCTAGTTCCAATGCAGAGTAATTGAAAAGGCCTAGATAACTAAATTTAAACACAAAAACTTTAAAATTCCTGCCTCCTGTAGCATGATTTGGGCAGCATATATGAAACATTCACTTGAGAAGCCCTTGAACAGTCACAGACATGCAAGACCTTATAGCTGTATTATTTTAAGTATGTTTAGTTTTCTGAGTTCAGGGAGGATATATGCAGGCTTTTGTACTCTATATTATACTTGTTTCACCCTGTGCTCCACACTGACATATCCTTAGGTAAGACAACCTGGTGATCTGAATTTGCTGTGTCCTACCAATCTTTAAATTTTCTGTAGCATCAAAGTAGAACCTGTCAAAGCCAGGATAGATGTGGCAGGGAGAGATTGAATAACCGTAGTGAATGTCAAGAATAATTTATGGTGGTTGTGTGCCTACTTGTTGTATGTCATATTATAGTACCCAGTTATGCATGCAGAGTCAGAATATTGTAATACAGCTACTATAAAATATTATCCAGACATAATTTTATGTAATGTCATGAAGACATCAAGTTATGATACTTTTAAAGTATTTTAGTACTTTCCCATTTTGAACAGGACTTTCTCCAGTGATCTAAAATCTTCAAATTTAGTAAATTTGACCAGCATTTAGACGGATATTATAAAAGAGTATATCAGCTCTAGACAGCTCTAGACAAATTGAATATTTATTCAGAAGTATGTGGTGGTTCATAAACACTTATCTTGAACAAATACTAATGTTCACAAGCAGGAAATCCTGAAATGTATTATTAATATTATCCTGAGTATCTGTTGCATGAGGAAAACATTCATTCTTTTTGCCAAAAAGGACCACAAGTAAAAAACAATGGGACATTTATAAATGTTTGAAATCTTTTTTCATAGTCCTACAAGTATTGAAATTCTTTGAAAACACTGATTGTTTCTACTGCTTATGCCAAATTTAACCATCATTACTATGTGATTTCCAGTTCAGAAGGAAAACAAAAGTTCCCTGGTGTGATGGACACAATGGGAGAGGCTTGGACTGAATTTCAGCTGCATGCAAATGTAAAAAAAGATTGATAATTTATCTATGTGATTGAACTGCAAGCTTTTTTGGAAATGTCCTGTTGGAATTCCGAACTCTGGTAATTTATTTTTTTTTTTTTTCTATAAGAGGTATGAGCCACAGCTGCACTTGTTTTTGTTTTGGAGTTCAGAAGATTTCACCTTGACAACTCAAATAAGAGGTGTATCAGTTTCAGGAAGAAAAAGATGACAGTCTCTGATGAAGAAGGCAAGTGAAATTTCTCTAGGCCTACAGGGACCTACCTGAAGAATTCAAAAATCCAGAGGAATCTGGTTCCTTGGGAAGTTCCTTCCCGGACTCAGAGGAAGGCATGCATGTGAAGGAAGTGGATAAAAAAGAGAAATATTGCATCTTGTTTCTACATCTTTTCTTCCATGTCTGATAATTTGTCCCAGGTGTGAGAGCACACAACCAGTCCTACAAAGGTTTTGTCACTCCCTTTCATTACACCTACCATCATTGGTGTAATGAAAGGAAGTGTCTAATATGAGAGCCACTCATTGGCTAATGAGAGCAGATATAAATTTCTGTATAACCTCTTTGTATTATCTAAAGAGATTATAGTCCAGAAGAATGATATTATACAGAAAGTGTGACAATTTGTGGAGAAAATTAATGAAGGAAGATAAAGACACTGAAGAAATAGCTTTTCTAAATGAAATAACGAGAGTCAAAGTTGAAAATATATATCATGTATACAGGGATCCACAGCAACAGCAGGGAAGGAAAGAAGCTGTTCAAGAGGAAGAAGCAAAGATGTATCCTATTCTTAAAATAAATGACAAAATTACTAGTAAGGAAACAGAGAAGACATAGATGTTCAAAAAAATCTGTGTGTCTGTAACGAAAAAAGTATAATATAGCTGACTTCTTTTCTAGCTCTTTAATTGCAAAGGAATATTTTAAAATGTCTACATTTCTAAGAATGTCTGAGGACTGAAAGTATTAATATTTATTAAATATAGGGATCCTTGTATCATTTTGAATATCTGAGATTGTTGATACTGTGTGAATGCAAAATTCGGTGTGTCAGCATGTGTAGAGAAATAAAGGAAAAGATGAAATAGGAAGTAAATTATGTAATTAGAAAGTATTTAAAACTAAGAACATAAATAATGGTAGTCAACATTGTGGTTCACATAATTGGTCTCAAAATAAAAATTATTTATGTGATAACAGTTTAACTGTGTTTGAAAATGGTATATATGTTTATCTTGATAATGTGTACAAGCATCTACCCCTGTTTTATCTAACTAAAGGACCTGACACAATATAACGTGTCAATAAGAAATGGGTTTCAACTACATGTATAACAGGTCTTCAAAAATGAGGTTTCAGTGTGAAATATCTCTTTGGAAGTGATGTACTACTATATTAGTGCTAATTGTAAGGGGTAAAGTGAGAAGAGAAATTATGGTAAGAGCAGGTCATTCAATGACTGGTAAATTGGGTGCACTGTTATTCTAGTGAACTCAAAAAATACAGAAGTTTGTCTTTAAAATTACATCTTGAAGGACAAGGAAGTTGGGCCAGTCCAATGAAGTGGTGATCTTGGAGCAGATTATGATTTCCTAGTTCTCAAAGGCACTGCCACAGTAATGATATGGTTGCAAGGTGCATTACTAGATGGCTAATAGATAGCTCATACAAACTGAGCAAGCTAAGACTGGATGCTTCTAGACAGCTTTAAAAATTAAGAAGGATGTAGAAAGAGCCACAGGATTGATTTGAAAATTGGGAAAGTCCCCATCATATGAACTTTAGAGCTTTCATTCATTAACTTACCACAGAAAAGATGCTATGGTGGATAACACTCTTCCAAGGGAGAAAATATGACATTCAGAAAGCAGGTGTGTGACAAGAACCAGTGGCTCATAGTGCCAGACAGATGCTAAGAAGTAAAGCACAGAGCATTAATCATGGGAGGAAACTGCCAAGCAGATTCTCCTCCATAGATGAGTGCTGGTTTTGGCTGGAGTAGGGTGCATTTCCTTCAGAGTAGCTAGCAGGGGGCTTTTGTTCTCCTCACCCCATCCCACCAGCAAGGAGCCTCGGGGTACACAAGGAGTCGGAAGGGGACACTCTCAGGACACCCAACCCCAACAGACCAAGGGGATATTCCGTTCCATATGAATCATGCTCAGCATCTGAGCTATAGGGAAGAAGGAAGGGAGAACATTTGTAGTGATGGTGTTTGTCTCCTCAGCTAATCTCCACACTTAAAGGCACCCTTGTCTCCTGGAGATGGCTGAACACCTGCCTGCCCATAGGAACTGGTAAATTAACTTCTTGTTTTGTTTTGCTTGTGCATGTGACTTTTGCTTTACTTTTAAACTCTCTGTATCTCAACCCATGAATTTTCCCAATTTTGCTCGTGATTCTCTCCCCCATCCCACTGAGGAGGAGTGAACGAGTGACTGTGTGGGGCTGAGCTGCCCTCTGGGGTTCAACCATGACAAGATGTCATTCAGTTCAGGCTGAGTGTACATTTATTAGAAGATATTTTAAAGACAGAAGTTAGATTTTAGCCAAATGCAGATTATTACAATCAATGAGAACAAATTCTTTACATCCAATGACCTTTGATATCCTGCAGTTGATTAAATCATCTTACTTTCCTTTTGACTTTAAATTTTATAGCTGAATTTAAAAAAGAAATGTGTAGAATGAAGAATGGTCCAGGATTAAGCATTTGGTCTTTAAGTGCTGTAGTGTCTATGGGAGTGTCTGAAAGAAGAAACAATATAGACAGAAAGTCTCCAAATAAGACAGTATTTAGAGTCCTTGCAAGCATTTCAGCAACGTGGGTTTAATTTATGCCTTCTTCAGTCAAGCAAATTCTTGATTTCTGACAGTAACAGTTTTGAAAATCAATCTGATTTCTGGAATTTCAAATCTCTTGAAGTTCACTCTGAAGCTGTAAATATTAACTTGGATTGATTTCAAAATAAAACTGATATTTTTTCCTTGAGATGATATCTCTCTTTGTCATTATTAAACCTAAAAAGTACTCAGTCTCTACAGAATTTACTTTCATTTGAGATGTCTTACTAAAAATAAAGAAAAAAAGAAAAATGATTTTCAAGGCCTGTTAAATCTTTTAACAGAAGTTATGTTGTCCAGGCTCTCTGGGTTATGGTAGTATGGGGAAAAAGTATAGCATATGTTGAATAAAATGCTTTGTGGAAAGATTTTTCAGCTTTCGATAGCCTTCAGAAATGATTAAATCGAATGCATAAAATATGTATAATATTCAAGCATAAAGACCAGTTACATTTATTTTAGGTGAGCTAGAAAGCCATATTGAAAGATTTTTTTCTGTATACCTTAAAGGGTGCCTTCAGTTGGCCACTGGTGAAGTGATAAAAAAATTATTGCCCTCAAATGGACAGAGAAAACTGTGCCCACACGAGAGGCAAAAATGACAAATATACACCACTTTTTAAACCACTCCAGATTATAGGGGAGCATGTCAGCTTTAACTGCAGGGAACAATGGTGGTAACCTCTGCTAATAGAGCAGGGAAGAACAGGTCTCTTAAATTTTCTGGACATGGATTGTACAGTTATATGGACTCACTCTAAGAGCCAAGATGAACTTATGTTGCTCATGTGACTCAGAGCAGTTTGAGGAATTGGCATTGTATTTAACTCTTTCTGCTTCATATAAAAGGGACTGTGGTACAAATTTAGGTGCCAAGTCTGTAATCACTGAGCAAAAGGATTCAGTGCCTAAATGATTTTTGAAAAACTTCAAATATTGTTGNATATATATAAGTAGATACTGCTTAAAATAAATAGTATTTTGAAGAAGCACACTTTCAGCCTAAAACATTACTCATCACTTTCTTATATCCCAGATTTAGAAACAGAGATTTATTGAGACTCAATATCGTTACTATGAAACTACTTTACGTGGCATTCTCCAAAGCATTTATTAGTGTGTTTGACATCAGAACAACATATTTTTGAACATTCATTTTCCTAATCACTTTGCAAAAGTGACCTATGATCTAGAAAGGTTTCCTTCACTTACTGATCTTTATTTTTAGGCACCAATATATCCCTTTAATGAGAACATTACTTTAGATTTGGGGTTTAATTCAAAACTGATTTTTACTAAGGTGACAGCACTATCAAGATAAATAATAGCAACAGAATAATGATGTATTACTGAAAATACATGAAAATGAATAACAATTAGAAAATAAATAAATAGAATTCTGGTCTACAATGTGTTTATTTACTCTGTCATTTCTTATGTCTTCCCTTGCAGGGGTACAAATTAGTGAAGTCCTTTTGTACTCATAAATAAAGCCAGGAAAATGTGTTTTTTCATTCTATGTGCCAAGATGTCTTAGGGTTTTGCATTAGAAGAAACCATAGAATAAAAAGGCAATGCTCTACTGTCTATATACTGTACACAAAAATACATTTTCTCCTCTTTTTTAAATAATATTCCATAAAGGAATAGACATCAGATAAAAATTTGATAAACAGTGCAAAATTTATCCACAGGAAACCATATCTACAATGCTGCTGACAAGAGTGGCCACAGCTGTAATTCTATAACACAAAGTGCCACAACTCTAAAAAAAAAGGAGTTAATATTGTTAATGACATTTGATTTATTTATTTTGTTATCTTGTCCTCTAGCTCTACTGTTTGAAAATAGGACAATAATGCTTTCAATTACTGTCTCAGATGGTGAGGTCAAAATGGAGATCAAAATCGTATGGAGAAGGCTTTTCTTGTAAAGTAAGCGAAATCTGGCTTCACTTTCCTCCAATTGCAACCTTTCTCTTTCTTTGTTTCTTACAAACCTAATTGTCTTTCTGCATTCTTTTCATGGTCTCATTTGAATCCTTTATGACAATGTCAGGAACACTGTCTCTCCTAACTGTACCAGTGTGGTAGGTCTCTAAGACTGCCTAATTTTGACTTCTCTCAAGGGCCTAACAAGGGCCCAGGAGTCTTGACTAGATGGCAGTGAGGGCTTGGCAGTACACAGAGAGCACATGGGGCATTCTGCAGTTCAGTGGTGACCCACTCAATGGGCTGCCACTGCAGGGCAGTGATGCTCCCAGGCAAACACAGACAGCAGTTGACTGAGAAAGGACCTCATTTCCATTTTTGCATGACCCCCCAGTGCTAGTGTGTTGCTACTTTGTTACCACTTTAAATAAGTTGGAGAGATTTTATTTTTTATAAAGGTAAATGTTTCTTAACATAAAATAATAACTTTTCTAAAAATAAGGTCAGCAAAACCAAGGGAAAATAAGAATAAGGAAAACAGGCTAAAGTTTATGCTTATGCCTATGCTTAGCTCTGATTATGTGATAGCAGGATTTGAGAAGTTTTAAATTATTTTAATAAATATGCTTTGAATATACATAAAGCTTTTGAAACAGCTTTCTAAATTAAATCAAAGGATGTCCTTCTATTGACTCTTCTTGGTTTTTGATCCAGCTGTAAAGACTTGTCACTCCATTTTCAATTAAACAGTCTGAACTATCTGACTCAGCAGTAGCTGGGAAAGATGAGTAGAAAAACTGCTGGGAAAAAAATGATCATTTTAAATCATACAGACTGACCCTGAAAAAAAAATCTATTAAATTTTAAACTGAAGATCTATCTATATACCCTTGGTTAGTGTGAAATATCTACCAGCATAAAATAGTACTCTGGAAAAATTTAGATTCACTTTCATTCATTTGGAGATTACAGTAGGATTGCTTGGGAATCTTCAGAGAACTAAGCAACACAGGAAAAATAAATTTATAAAATTATTATATTCTGAAAACTCCCAGATTTGGAGCTCTAAAATGCATGGACCACATCATAGAACACCAAATCCAACCTTTGCATTCAGCTTCTTTTGTGAGAAGCAAGACAAAGAGTGACTGAAATGAAGAAGAAATGCTGTAGAAGAAGAAAATATTTTTGATTTTATGGTAACAAATAGCAAAGTCAATTTGAGAAAATCTCATTATCACTTCTATTGTTTTAAATAAAATTAATTAAGAATTGGATATCTATCATATAAGACAGGTATTTGTCAGGAGTTTTGCAGCATGTAATGTTTTTACAGGTGATTTTCATATTTGGCTGAAACGTGGGGTAACCAAGGAGAGTAAATGAACATCTTTTATAGACTTTCAGAAGATATATCTGATTAAAATAACCTATCACATATTCAGAAGATCTCTGAGATGTAATTTTACTTTTGTGGTACAATCTCTATTTTAATTGCCTGTCTTGCTGGAGACATTCATGCAAACAATGGAAATTACCCTCAAATTACTTCTGAAAGACTATATCATAACTTAAACATTGTCATAAAGCTAATTAAGCTTTAACTAGTAGAGACCTTCTAAAATGTCAACAAAGCTTTGGAACATCCTCTTTTCCTCTTTCAGTGGCTGTTGAAAAATAATTGTTAGAGATGAAGAAATTTGCAATTATCAAGACACAGACCAGAAATTTCACAGCCAGGGATCCCTCAGGGGGTCTATTCTGCAAAAGGTCCCCTGTCTTCCTGAGGCACCCTTGAACAGGAGGGGGGAACTGCACTGGAGACTCATTCAGAAATTGAAGGAGGAGACTGGCCCCAAAAAAGAGGGAATATAGGAGTCTCTCAAATACTGAGATCTCCTGTTGCCTCTTTGAAGAAAGTCCTTACCATAGTCAAAACTTTAATTAACTGGTTTCCAGACATCTTCTTAGCACTTAAAAAACACTTATGCTGTCTCCTCATTTTCTGAATTTGTAAATTTTTTTGTTTATAGTGGATAAAAGAAGTCATAAACAGTTATATCATCTACAATAATTGCCAATGAATAAATTGGAAAAATACTTTATTCGTATGCTTATGAATGTAAGAATCATGTTTTCCATACACATCCAGGTATTTAAAAATATACTTATGAAAGCATTTAAAAGTGTAAAGTGTCTTCAACAATAGTGTCTTCAACAATAATAAATTTTCAATATAAATAGTACATAACTTCATGTCTGGTGGGAAGTCATAGAGATTTCATGATTTATATGCCTACTACCAGAGGACTATGTCTGGGAAATTGCTTTCCTTATACTGAACTTTTGTCTTACCAAAAATTGCCTTCAGTCTTGATCTGTGATGCGTGTGTTTGCACGCCTGCCTGGATGCCGGCTGTGCACCAGGAATAGATTACACAATTCTGTTCTATACCCAGCTATGACCTATGTGCAACAGTCAAAAGTAATTGCTTAAATTTTAAGTGGACATTTTATTCCCATTTTGCCAGGCATGATGGGGAGGGGTTCTTCACATCTCACCAGATGTTTAGAACACTTTTTTGTTTATTGGTGTGCTATTGCATCCAATTTTGCACTGGTCTCAAATGAATTCCAAGCTCCATTGCCGAGTCCTACAAGACTTTCTAGATAATTTTCTCATCATGGATTATTGATGATTGATGGAGAGATGGGAAGACTGATTCAGTGATCAGAATTTGATTTTACTCAGATTTAGCCAAAGCTTATATATCGTTACAGGAAGGTTAATAATTTTCTATTACAAAATCAGGTTAAGAATTATACAGACAACTCATACATTTTAAAACATCTCTTCCTTACAGAGGTCTTGATTGAAGCACTTGTTTTCCATAAGCAGGTATAATCCCATCTTCTGTAATTTCAAAATTCTGTTTGCTCCTGCCATGGCATCCTGTGTATCAGATCACCTATGCTGAGCAAGTCTGTCTCACTCTCTGTCTTGTGTATTGCCACAATGGATGAGGCAAGGGGAATATAGTATTCTCTCAGGAATGAGAACTCTGTAGGGGTGTAGCCTTGGGAGAGAATGTGGCAGTAGTTGCCTTGAAAGTTTCCCAGAAGACTCAGATGCAAACTGCTTCATTATTCTGGACTAATTTATGAAAATACTTTGAAAGAAAATCAGATTTTAAATTATAAAATTGCTAATGCATTGCACGTAATAGTCAAATTTCCCCTGTGGCTCAGGTCCATGGAAAGGGTAGCTGGAAGAGGAAGAGGCTTTGACTGCTGCTGTAAGCACCTTCCAAACTTGTCCTTGTGGCACAGTGCAGGAAGGTGCAGGTATTCTGACCTAAGGAGGTGCACTGTTGCAGAGAATATGCATTAGATGTCAATAGAGCTGTACTAGCAACCTGAGTCCTGAAGGCAACATATCCATGTTCATAGGTTCTGCATTTCAGAGTCCTACCTCTCAGCAGAATCTATCAGCTTTCTTAATGGGATAATGAGAATTTACCTTGTTTGCTTACAGTTTCAAAGATGATTTCTTCACTCTGTAGTGTGGACATACCATTAAGTGCAAAAAAAACCCAGTGGCAGATAGGGCAAAGTACAGCTTCCCCGCAGTTCCTGACTTTTCCTTCCTTTCTTTAACTAAAGCTTCTGAGCGAGTCTAAAATACAGAAGCATTTAAAGGGACAAATAAATTTATGTCACTGCATAAATATTAAATTTAATAATAAATGTACTACTGGTATTATCTATTTATATTTAAAATTTGCCATATGCAGGGCAATAAATACTATGACATTGTATATGTGTGAAATAACCTAGCATGCCTTTTTCACCCTAACTTATTTTGTGTAAAACACCATTAGGAGCAATCATAATGATAGCCGAATATATCCTGAGGGGTTGGCAAGCACTAGCAGATGCTCACCTTTTACTTACTGACTGATGGAAGTTGAAATTATGGGAATTTTGCCATCCATCACACAGGTGCTGAGAGACTAAGGTGATAAGTTCAAAGAGCTGATGGTTAATAATTAAATATAATAAGCATCTGCTATTGTTGCTACCCAGGGGCTGAAATGTGCTACTTAGACACAGAGTAGGGTTATGGACAGCATAACTCCGCATTGCCTCTTGGAACTATCAGGCAAGAATTGCTACTGACCTGTACAAAACTAGAGTTTTCCCAAGGACTCCTCCGCAACAATTTTTAAGCACTTCAGCTCAAATTCTGATCTCCTAACTCATTCTGATCAACACCAATATCATGTCAATATAATTCCTGTTGTTGCAGAGGGCTAATGGGACGGGATATAAAACAAGGACCCTCAGTCCTGTACCTGTACCTGGTCTGGGACTCACCTCTCCTACCTCTAAAATTTGCCAAACTGGACATTTAAGCTGGCTGTTCAGGCTTCCTCTATAATCAATCATAGTCAATTGAGAAATAATTTCTTCTCTGAAAGGGTTGTCAACCATTGCGTTGGACTTCCCAGGAAAGTGGTGGAGGTACCATTCCTCAAAGTGGTCAAGAAACACGTGGATGTGGCACTTAGTGCAGTGGTTTAGTTGATAGTTTGTAGTGGTGGTTTGGTTGAGGGCTGGACTCAGTGGTCCCTTCCAGCCTTAATGATTCCATGATTCAATAGAGACAGGTACCTTCACAAGGAACTGAATCTGTCCCAAGATAATTTCTCTGAACTGTCCTTTGAAGAACCTCTCTCTCTTTCCTCACCAACTGGGAAATTAACATTTAGATTTTTTACGTTAAAGGAAACCCAGTCTAATACACAGACCAAATTAAGACAATTGTTAAGGTAAGTCCATACCTACTAACAATGCCATGTTTTTCTGAGTGGAGACATTAAGGGTCTTTTTTGTTTGTTTTGTTTGAAAAACAGTGAAGAGCTGAAAGGTGTCAAATAAAATATTTCAAGGTTATTACACAAGTAAAATAGATTTCTTGGTGACCCTGATAATATAACTCTAGACATGCCTAGTAGGATTTCCATTTTCATTCCCTAGGTGGTAGATGATTTTTTTTTTTTTTTAAGTCACAGATATCTTATTGATTGAGGAGCCTAAATAGAAATACATGTTAAATTGAACAATTATTCTGTTCACACTATTGACTTGGCCATTATTCAGGTCATTTCAGTTAGCCAATGTTTTCAGAATTATTTGTGCTTAAAATATGTGGCTACAATACATGGAAGAAGCAGAGGAAATTCAAAATACTGATGACTTTTATCAACTGTTAAACTGTGTCTTAT
>WEIU01000394.1:19649-144859 GCA_013389925.1 Aegithalos caudatus | reverse complement strand
TCATCATTAGTTCCAATAGTTATGGTGCCAAAAGCCTTCTTAATACAAAGGATCATGCCTCCACCTCGCCTCCCTTTCCTGTCTCTTCTGAAGAGCTTGTAACCACCGAGTGCAGTGCTCCAGCCATGTCAGTCTTCCCACCAAGTTTCTGTGATGGCAACTACATTTTGCTGTTGCACCATGACCTCCAGCTCTTCCTGTTTGTTACCCATGCTGTGTGCATTGGTATACATGCACTTCAGCTATTGATTTCACCCTTAAATCAGGCCTACCACCCTTGGGCCTGTTTCCAGACAGCCCAGATGCATCCCCTTCCCCCTTCAAACCTAGTTTAAAGCCCTCTCAATGAAGTCTGCCAGCTTATGAGCTAAGAACCTTCTGCCCTTAACAGAGAGATGCATCCCATCTGGTTCCAACAGAGCATGTGCCATAAAAGTTGCTCCATGATCAAAGAATCTGAAATTTTGTCGATGACACCAACCCTTAAGGCACTTGTAATGATTTGAATTCTCCTATTTTGTTCATCATTTTTCTCCACCACCACAGGGATTGAGCAGAACACTACCTGGGCTCCTGTCTTATCAACCACTTGACCCAGTGCCCTAAAGTCCCTTTTAATCGCTTTGACACTCCTCTTTTTGATCTCATCACTGCCAGCCTGGACCAGAGGGCTGAATCAGCCCAGGGAGTCTCTCAGTGATATCCCATACCCAGGCCCCAGGGAGACAGCAGACCTCCCTATGGGATGCGTCTGGGTGACATATGGGGCCCTCTGTTTCCCTCAGAAGAGAGTCACCTACTACTACTACCCTTCTTTTCTTCTTGACGTTAGAGGTGGAGATCCGTCTTATAGATGAATCATAATTTGGAGGCTCGCGGGGCAGATAATTTCCCACTAAATCATCTAAATCATCTGGCTGGCTCTCTAGATCCGGGGCCTCATACCTATTGTGAAGCGGCACCTGGCTAGGGGACGGGGGTTGGGAGGAGTTTTTATTATTACCTCCCTGAGCATGGACCCATTTCCACTCCCCTTCATCTACCAGGTGCCCTTCTATTGCCTGGGAGTGGGAGGCATATGAGTCCTCTGAGTCTTGATGGACCTCCTTTAAAGATGGAAGGGCTGAACTCCACCAGTCTATTTCCCTTTCACTTTCCCTGATGCTCCTTAATCTTTCAACTTCCTCCCTAAGTTCAGCCACCAGTGAAGGGAGATCATTCACTTGTTCACACATCAGGCACAGCTCCTCCACAACACCCCCTGAAACAATTGATAAGCTCAAAAACTCAGGGCAGGAGTGGGTCTGTACAAACACATCCTTTTGGAGGGCTCCACATGGTCACATACATTTGTACCAACCACAGTTTTCAACCGTGTTGAAACCATTACTAACAGAAACCCCAAGAGCAACCAGTCAGCAGAACATGCACAGCGCACCTTACTACCAAGAGAACTTGCAACCCTGCCTGTGCAAACTCCCGTGCAAACTGCCTTGTCAACAACCCTGTTTGCCCGCTCCTGTTCGCCACGCTCTGGGTTGCTGCGCTCCCTAGGGAAAACTTATAATCAGCCATTCAGCATCTAAGGAAGCTCCACCCCTCATTGCTGAATGACTCACAGCTGCAAGCACCTCACCTGCAGAGTGTTCTTATAATGTTCAGCATCTTCTGAATGTGACTTAATCCTTCAACACAGGGAGCCAGCAGCATCCCAAGGGTGACTCCTACAAAATCTCAGTGGCCATGTGGCAGCAAATGTAGTCTTCTGTTTAGAAGCAACATAAGAATGAAGTAATATCAGAACAAAACTAAACTTGCACTTTGACATGCCCTGCTGGCTAACATTTCTTATTTCCCATGCTCCACTTTGTCACGGTGTATGGTCCAGCCAAGCGTGGCAGGGGTGTGACAGTCCCCCTGGGAGCTCCGCAAATCCTAGTTATCACTGGTTGGTGCGGGAACAAAGAATAACAGTATGGGTCCTTGGGTGTAACTAAGGAGGTTTATTAAACTGGAGGAAGCAAGCCCCTGAGGAGCAAAGAAAAAGGGACCCAGACAACGGGCTTGCAGGGGATTTTATGCAACAGTAACAGGGGAGGGAGTTCAGGTTCCAAACCAATAAGGAAATAGGCAAGGAGGGGCTTTGGGAGAGATGGCAGGGGCACCAAGCCAATGGTAAAGGCAAGGGAAGGAGGGAAGGTCACATGGACCAATGGGTGCCAAGTGTAAGGGGAATTCCTAGGCAGGGACTAGGGTAGAGGTTGGCCCATAAGGAAGACAGACAGGGAAGGTTCTGGAAGAGGGTGAGGATAACAGAAGATTGACACATACTGGAACATGGGGTGAACCACACAGGGAAAAACTTAGGGGTACATAGAATGAACCAACTATAACATCTATTTAACATATGAAACTGAAAAACACACCACAACACCACTTCAGCCTCAAACCTCTCCTTGTAGCATTTTCTAGGCTGCTGGGAAGCTGCCCAGAGCCCATGCCAGCTGGTCTTCCTTTCATCTCTCCTTCAAGAAGTCTAAAACATTCTCTAAATCACTGCTGACAGGAATTCAAGCTCCCAAGCTATTATTGACAGCATTTCTTGTTGTTGCCTAGTGCTAGCCATGGGCCACATTATATTTATGAGAGTATAGGACACCTGAAAAGTTAATAGTGTCCTGTGTGCGCACAAATTTAGCTGTGCTGAACATCCTACATTGGCACAATATAACATGGATGCCTATGCAAGACAGGGTGTACATAATTCACATTTGCCAGGGCCAGAAAGGATTTGTTTCACAGCAAAAAGACAGAGAACAGAACTGTCTTCTCCTAGAGACCCTACCATGCTCTTTACATAATGAAACAGTCATCAGGTGAGTCCATCAGAGCCAGGATTTAAGCCAGAGGTAGAAATCATCAGAGCTGACTTAAGGACAGCAGGAAGGATTAAACTCTGCCCTCACCAGACTTGAGAGCCAGAATCCTACGAGACTGAATCAACAGCCATTGTTGGAGAGTTAAAAAATAGCTCCATGTATAACATAAGGCAGATCTGCACCTACCACGACTGCCAGATGATGACAAAAGTGGAATTCGAGACATGTTCACCTATGCTCTTTTTTAATGCTCATTTAGGGATTTTAACTCCAGGGTCAACTCCAATTAACCAGCATGGGTCAGAGTAAAGGGTCTTTCTCCATTTTGCACTAGAGTTTTTTAATGAGTTGGCAAGTAGGACTCTTAAGCACCTTTTTGATGTAGCAGATAAGCAGATCAGACACTGTGGTCCCAAGTAAACACAAATGCCAGAAGGTTTTTTTGCTGAATCTACTCAACCAACTTCTGCTTCCCTTTATGTATATAGCAAGGCATTTTCTCCTCTCTCCACTGCACAAAATGGTCATTATAACTGGCAACTAGAGCACCAACACTAAAAACACTACAGGGTCACGGAAGGTAGTGTCCTCTCAGTCCAAATCTTGTTTTCTCCAGAACAACACAGGGATGCAGCTATAGTCCAACCACTTGCCTTTAATTGTGAATTCAGTCTCCAGAGCAGAGTTGTCGGCCCCGCACCTTCCCTCATGTCTGCCTTCATTTAGTGGTGCTTAAAAAATGCATGCTTAAAAAGCAAAGTTGAGTTGTCTAAGTGCAAAGGAAAGCCTTTTAATTAGAACTCAAATCAAAGGAGGAGGGAGGAAAATGAAGGAAAAGCATAAAGTGATTAAACATTTCCAAGTTAATTTCCCAGACCTTTCCCCTGCTTCTTCTACCTCTTTTATTTTTTTCTCTGAGTCTACCAAGACAACAGTCCCTTTTGGGCCAGTCGGACTGAAGAGTGTTGTCTGTAAAGCCCTGCACTGGGACTGCCAGTTCATTTCACCCTGGTGGCACTGATTTATACCAGTGTCTGGCCAAGGATTTAAGCCCTTCATCAAATTTTAACAGCCCTTATCCCTTTAACAGTCTGATTTCAAGCAGGAACCCTTCCTAGACCCTGGATGTCTCTATGGTAACACAACAAGATCGTTTTGTTCTAGCTCACAGCATTGTGTGCATATTGAAAAGCACAGTTAAGATATTTTGAAGTGGAGAGTCCAGACCAGCCAATTCTGAATCCCTGCAAGAAAAAATGATTATGCAAATTAAACTCTTAAAGGTGAATGGTAATGAATGCTTTCAGCAAAGTTACAGTATGAGAAATGAGAGCAGCAGACTCAGCAAGGTGCCTCACTCAGCAATACATAACACACTACACCAGTTGCCTTTCTTTTTGGTTATTTTAGCAAAATGGTGTGGGACAGAACAGGTCACACCGACAAAACTAATTCTGGGGTTTGTACCTGTTCCTGCAGTACAGCCAAGACTGAGCCTAGCTGCTGCATGCAGAAATCAAGTCTCCAGGAATCATAACAGCATCCCACTCACATTAAGAGAAAGGTAAGAAAGATGCATCACTGAGTCCAGGACCAGACTAGAAGAGGCAGTAACTTAAAAATCTGCTTGATTCCTGCCTTTGAGGAAAATCTCCCCTAGTGCCAATTGACTCATGGTTGGCAGTAGTTTCTGGTATCTCTCATTTTCTGACTTCTCCAGGAAACATCACAAGAGGAGCTTGGTCTTATGGAATACCGCAAGTTGGAAGGGCAGGAGAATATCTCATGCTAAAGGCCTAAGGAAGTTATTACAGCTTTAATTCTTTTTTTTTTTTTTATTTTTTCATGGCTATCACTCACCTGCTCTCAACACCAAGTGCTGGGTCCTGCACATTGTCCTCAACAACCCCAGGCAGTGCTACAGGCTGTGGGAAGAGTGTCTGGAAAGCTGTCCAGTGGAAAAAGACCTGGGGGTGCTGGTCAACAGTGGCTGTACATGGGCCTCCGTGTGCCCAAGAAAGCCAATGGCATCCTGGCCTGTGTCAGCAATAGTGTGGCCAGCAGGAGCAGGGAAGGGATTGTCCCCATGTGCTCAGCACTGCTGAGGCCACACCTCAAGTCCTGTGTCCAGCTCTGGGCCCCTCACTGCAAGAAGGACATTGAGGGGCTGGAGCATGTCCAGAGAAGAGCAACAGAGCTGGTGAAGGGTCTGGAGCTGTCCTGGTTTTGAAAGACAGGTATCTGCCAGCAAAAAGCTGGACGTTCCCTTTGAATAGAAAATGTAAAACCCCCTCCCCTCAGATTATTATAATTTTTGCAATTAGGGGCTTTCAGACAAAGCTTTGGGAATAGGAATAACAGTCCTTTAATAGGAATATTAAAAATACAAATGTAATAGTGCAGAAAAACATGCAAATAAAACAAACAAAAACCCTAGAAAACCCTGACAGAGTCAGGGATGTGACCTGACGCCCTGTTGGTTAGGTGTTAGAAGCAGTCCAGATGAATCCTCCTGGAGTAACAGATGTAGTTCTGTGGAGTAGAGATGATCTTGTAGAAAGTCCAGATGTAGAAAGTCCAGTAGTGGTGAGATGGGTCCAGTCCTCCACCAGGAATCCATGGAAAACAGGAGGAACAAGCATGTCCACCTCTTCTTTTATCTAGATAGGAATGCTTGGAGCACCTCTGACTGGGTGAAGCATCTCACATGGGATGAAGGAATGTCTCATGTCACTGTTGAGCCTTAATGGCCCATTATCAGAAAATATCAGCTCCAAAACTCATGCCTGGCCACCTCTTTGTTTTGGTTAAGTACCCAGCAATTAGTTTCCTAGCAACCTAATGGAAAAAATTCCACTAACACAAAGGAAACAATATCCAACCCCCAACAGGAGCATAAGCCTGATGAGGAGCAGCTGAGGGAGGTGGGGGTGTTGAGCCTGGTGAAAAGGAGGCTCAGGGGTGACCTTATCATTCTCTACAAATCCCTGAAAGGAGGCTGTAGCCAGGTGGGGGTCAACCTTTTCTCTCAGGCAACCAGTGAAAGGAGAGGACACAGCCTTAAGCTGTGCCAGGGGAGGTTCAGGTTGGACATCAGGAAGATGTCACTTTCACAGGGAGACTAACTGGGGAAAGGGTTGTCAAGCATTGGAAGGGGCTGCCCAGGGAAGTGGTGGAGTCACCACTCCAGAGGTGTTTTAGAAACAATTGGATGTGGCACTTTGCACCATGGTTCAGTTGACAAGGTTGTTCAGCCAAAGGATGGACTCAATGATCTTAGAGGTCCAACCTAAACGATTCTGTGATTCTGCTGAGTGCCACAGTTGCACTCAAATCCTTGCTTACAGACAATAAAGAAACAAGTATTATATGCAAACCTAGGAATTTACCGTTAGTGCAACTGAAATCATAACAGTCTAATTAAGAAATATTATTTACCTAAAACTAATTATTAGCTTTAAAATAAAGACTATTATCTGGAAAAAAAATCTGAGTAATAATACAATTGAAATCAGTTTCCATGCTTCCTGGCAAACATCCCATCTTTCTCTTTGCAGGGAAGAACATAATACTAATACATTCTTTCTCCTCCATCTGAGATCTGTATGGAGCACAGTTTATACATTTTTAGCAACATTTTATATTTTACTCCTCTTTCATTGGCTTGCAAGTCCACACTGCATCCAAATTTGCTATACATGGAGAATTTTTGGATATATTGAATTGTTGGTTTTTTTTAGTACTTGCTTTGTCCAGTTGTCATGTCCCCATTTCTTTATCTGGTCATTAGCGAGCTGTTTGTAGAGCTGATGTCTACATTGGTAGACATCTTTTGTCATCACAGCTTCCTCTGTCCCTTCTTTCAAGGCTTGTGTTATCACAACATGCCTGCATTTCCCTCTACTGTTTCAATATGAGGAGCAGGGAGAACATGACCTCATCTGAGTTTGTCATTTTGAAAACAGGAGCTCCCAAAATGATACAAAGTAGTAGCAGTTGTGTGTTGGTCAGCCAGAGAGAGCATGTTCTGCTGGGGAAGCACAGAGCACTTCAAATCCAGCTAGAGGACTACAAGGCGTCAGACTTTTAGGAAACCAATTGGAGTTTTCAGTGTGGTAGCCCAGATTCAACTCAATTTAGCTAAATTAGGCCCTTAATAAAAAATTCACTTTTTTCTTCATCTGCCTGTTCTTCAAAGGCATGTGGACCAACCTACGGGGGGCTTCATTACGAGTGGGCCCTTGGGTGCAACTAGAACATGAATATGAAATAATTCTGAAGAGTCCTAGTTACTGCCCCCACTGTTGTTCACTTCACCTAGACACATCTGAAAGTAAGCATACACATGAACCAAGTTTTTCAACCAAAATTCCACAAAAACTGTTTTTTCCCCATGATGCATCTTTTTGTTAAGAGATTCCAGTTCAGCTTCTATATTTGAGCTTCTCAAAAGAAATTTGAGAGGTTTTTTTTCCTTAAAGCTTTGAAGGAAAAGTGTTATCTATGAGGCAGCTATGTTTAGCAAAAGTAATTAAAAAAACACAAAACTCTCACTTAAAAATAATTAGCAAATAAAAATTTCAGTAGGATCAACATTTAATTCAGACTAGGTTGCTTGGAGTTCTGACCAGTTAATTCTTACAAATCTACATGGACACAAACTCCAAAACTTCTCTGAGATTCTCCACTAATTATCCTCAGTAAAAAGGGTCTACCTCCATTTTGTTTCTGACTTTCACACACATATTGGAAGACAGGTGTCTGTTCCCCATCCCCTCTCTCCTCCAGGCTGAAGAAGCCCAGCTTCCTGAGCTTCTTCTTGTTTTCTTGCGGTAATAGATCAAGGCCTCTACATCCCTGCACCAGTACTTCAGCTCAATCCAATTTAATCCGCAGAGGATGAGAGCAAGCTCATTCTGCAAACAGGGCATGCTAACCAAAGCAAGTGTTCTCACAGTAGTATCTGCACAAACATAGTTTAACAACTTAAACTGCCTGTAGGAAAGGTCCAAAAAGACTTCTCTGAACATACCAGCATTTGAAAGATGATGCAGGTACTACTGTATTTGGGACTGGGCTTACATTTGTGTGTAAGGTTATATTTACTGCTGCCTAAAGTTACATTTGAGCACCTCACATGGCCTCCTGATCCTCTCTCTAGTGGTTCAAAGTAGCTTTTTCCTGAAGTTATCCTCCCCCATCCAATCAACTCCCAGTTTAAGACGACACAGATTTCTTCTGAGTATAGAAATATCAGCTTCAGTTACCACGGATACTATTTTCTATAATGATTTCCAGGAGGTGTCATCTCCAAGGATGAAGCCCTCTCCCAAAAGAGAAAAAAAGCAGCCTGTTTTCTCTAGGAAATCAAACAGCTACAAACCAGATTTTTCTAAGGTATCTTATAAAATGGATCTTGATGTTATGAAAGAGACAAGAGTACAGTCCTTATCCATACCTGGGTCCCAGAATGACTCAGACAAATTACACTGTTGATTCTTTCCTCCTTAGCCCCATTTTCATTACTGACATGTTGCTAGTAAGGAAATCAGAGTACTGTACAATAATGTATTCATGTTGTCGGATTGAAAGTTTAAAAGCTTCCCCATTTGATTAAGTAAATGCAGCAAGTAATGTGTAATCAAGGGCCAAAATATTCCTTGGCCTGCAGCCCAATAAATGAATCTTAAGGAGCTGGCATCTCACTTTCACAAATATAGCTCTCTGCTCATTACCAATCCAGTCTGAAATACTGGGGAAGGCTACAGGAAAACAGACACCTGGCAGAGACACTAAGTTAGTTTCCTGAATATTGATTTATGCAGCGATATTTCTGAAATCACTAACAAGGGGAGCACAAGCTCTGCAGTGAGCAGCAGCCCCAAGGTGTGACAGAGGTGCACAGCAGAGCTCCCACAACAGCCTTGCAAGCCCTACAGGTAGGACAGCAAGATCTTCAGGCTTGCCATGAGAACAACATGGGGTTTTGACTGACATCCACTTCACAGTCATTGGCAGGAGATCCTCCCCCACAGTGCAAAGGGCCTGCAGTCCATTTTGAGCCTGCTTTCCCTCAGCTGTTTGATGTTGAGAGATGGGCCCACAGCAAGAGCAGCTACTGTCCTTACCAGAAGCTCCAGCCTACCTAGCTTTTGTCGTCACTTGGGTCATGTCTACAATGAGGCACATTAACCTGTTCCTGCCTGGGATAGACCCCTTTCTTTATAGGCAAATTCCCTTTTTCTTCTATAGTTCTGTCTTACAATTTCATCGCTCCAGAAGGCAGGAACCCACATATCCCTCATGAGCAAAACTCTGGTGACCCTGGCATCTAAACCCCACATTATCTACAGCACCACTAGACATCCACCTTTGCAATGCTTCTCCTGCCCTCTCTGCTTATTTCTCCTTGGAATCAAACTTGGCCTCCAAGAAGGAATGGCTGCAAAGACAGAAACTGGGACATTTATGGAAATAGTCAGGTAGTCATTAAGCATGAAAGCTTCAATAGTTCAGTATTCCACTTGTGAGCAGGACTGCCTCCCAAAATAGCATCAACATTATTCAGGTGTGTTCTTTCTCTTGCACATTGTACCTTTATTTCTGTACTTCTGTTTGTGTGCAGCACCAAGCCCACTATGGCTGACATTCAGGTTTGATATTCCTAGGCTCTACAGTTGTAGAAATAAAGAATGTGATATGCCTAATTGAAGGTGTGATCCAGGCTATAAATTATACAATCCTGTCAAAACTGAATTAATCATGTACCTTTCACCAGCTCAGCTATATTCCACCCATTAATTCATCTTCACCGAGATATATTCTAGTGTTACAAATAACTCATCGGTTTCAAAGGCATTTCTCCCCAAACTATCCCCACTCAGGACAGACAAGATTCAGATTCGGCCTTGGGCAAGTGATGCTTTTCTAGACATAAAAACCCTGTACAACAAGAAACTTCTCATCTTTAATGCCTCGTGGTTGTGAAAGGAAAGAAAGAGAAACCTCATGCTATTAAGGAAGGGCAATTCCCAGCTGCACAAAGGGGACACATGTCCTGAAAAGACTTGAGATTTTAGTTCTATGACTTTGTCTGCAGAGAAATGCATTTGAGTAATTTTTAAATAGTTGCACTAATTCCCTTTGAATTCTACACAGTTGGATTCACTGAAATGTAGGCAACTTTGTTCACAGTAGTTGTATTGTTGTAGTTGTGAACTCTTTAGGCTTTAGCTGAGACAACGTTTCTAGAGAAATGAATTAATTTTTATTATATCAGCTAGGAGATGAAAAAATATATCAGATAATCTTTTGCAAAGCCTATAATAATAATAATAATAAAGAATAATATCTGGATCTGAACACTAGGGAGAGAAGAAGGAAGAATTCTTCCAAAAAACATTTTGAATTTGCTACATTATTCCAGTGTTGAGTTTTTGGTTTGTTCTTTTGTTTGTTTGGGGTTTTGGTTTTGGGGTTTTGGTTTTGGTTTTGGTTTTGGTTTTGGTTTTGGTTTTGGTTTTGGTTTTGGTTTTGGTTTTGGTTTTGGTTTTGGTTTTGTTTCTGTTTTGCACAAGCACCTGTAGAACAGTCTGAGCTGAAAAACTTTGCTTTCATGTTGACTCAGAGGGGAAATCAATTTGCTTCAAGAAGTAAACCCTTTCAGGACAGCAAAGGCTACCAACACACATATGACATGCTTGTGAAGCCCTGCAGATCCTAGTGAAAGTAGAACCCACTGCATTCAATTTCATTATTGACATTTTCCATGTAGGAAAGCAGTGGGTAATCCTCTCCCTGCAGCTTTCAAAGAAGGCAAACGTCAATACTGAGCATAATGCTCTGAGTAACACAGAAAAAAGTCCAAGTAGCCAGAGAGGCAAATACTGGACAAAGGGTCAAAATGGGCAATAATTCACTGCTACACAACCTGTGTCAAACTGTCCATGTGTCTAATACCTGCCTCAGTTCTGTTCAGGCAGATGTTTGTTACCCTTCTTTGTCACTGCCTGTGACAGTGGCTTTCTTGCCCATAACTGATTCACCCTCCCCAGCACTATCTCAGTGAGTCCATAATAGAGGAAGGACTTGTCCCAGTCTGCCAGGTGGGTTTAAACTTCACACTTCATGCACCCACAGTGTCTACACATCAGGGAGATAGGGATTCACCAAGTGCCCAGAGCAAAATCTCAGTAACTATCAAGAATTAGAAAATCATCCTTGTTAAATCTCACTTGCAGCAGTGACAGAGGGAAAAATAACACTGTGGGCTGGGGAAGGGCAGAAATTGTGCCAAGTTCCTCATACCATTAATGTATATGAGCACCTCCCAAGAGTAGCAGTAGCATTTACTTACCACATTTGCTGCGTGAGTAACACAGAGATGCATCACTGTTTTGGCCTGAAGTGACTCGGAGGCTCCTAGACAAACAAGGAGCTTTTGGGACATCCCTAAAGGTGATCTGGAGGGCTCAGATGTCACAATACTCCCAGACCTCCTCACCCTGCTCTCCCATTTCCCTTCTCTGCAGCAGTAAGTTGAACTGCAATTTTCACTTGTCTGAAAAGTGATTTTGGAGCATGCTTTGAAGCCCAAGTGTACCCCACATCTTGCCCTGATGAAGCTCCATGCATTGGAGACACATATGGTACGAGAAAATTGCCTTGAGCCAAAATGCACACTTTGGGGAGAGTGCTTTGCTTTTGAGGCAAACACAGCCTTGTCTTGCCTGCTGCCTAAAAAGCGGTCATGAGAAGCATCCCAATTTCCTGCTGCCTTTCAAACAGGGTCCCCAGCCCTGGTTAAAGCTAATTGCTGGTGTGCAGAGCTCCACCAGACTTGGAGGGAAGCTGAGGCCCCATGGGGCCATACAACACAGCAGGGAAGTGGCAGGGAGCTGGAGCGAAGCCACTGCTGGGAAGTGTGCATCTCTCCGATTAATGCTCTCAGGCTGCCTGTTGACAAAAGCAGCAAGAGGATTTGTAATGCCTAAGCTTATCATCATCACGCTCCAAGAAAATCCTTCTCCAAGAAGCAGTGTAAATAAGTAAAGTTTTACAAGTTAGTGGACTCTTTCGACTGAGTAGCCCTTGTAAATTAATAACATTGAAGTAAATGTGCAAAGACTTTGCTGACTTTTTAAAAGATGTCTAATAAGGTCCAGGTTTACTAAAGTGCCCAAAGGAGCAGGTCCCCAAACTTTTTTGTAATTTGTTGAGACACTAATGATAGTTAACTTCTAGTGGTTTATTCAAGAACATGAGTATAAGGACAGCAGAACAGTAAGTCTTCCCTCCAGACATAGCTAGGTACCAATCCTTCCATTCCTACTATCTGCAGTCCTACAGGAAAGGGTGTGTGTGGGGTCTCTCCTTCCTTCATGTGGGCCTAGTAAAAACCATCCTTGGAGCACCTTTCATGGCCAAAGTGAAAAGCCCCAGGGTATCTTTGTGTACTGCTGTTCCTGCCTGAGGGCTTTGTATCTCACATCTTTCCATACTGAGCAAACGTCTTTAATAGTTAGGACTCAGTAGCTAAAACATGAAAAAATACTTTGTTTCCATTCCCCTTGCACTTTCTGCTTTGCTTTCTCCCATTCCAGACATTAACAGCATGGTTTCTCTGAGAAGCTGTGGTTGGGTGAATAATGCAGAGTGAATATACTTTTTTTATTTTTATTTCTTTGAATGAACTTTGTCTTTCTGTTCATGGACACTGATAGCAGTTCCTGCTACTGCACTGACTGAATCTATTAGGTCACCCACACTGTATTTATTTTGACTTTAATGGCTTGAATATTCACATGTCCTCAGTCATGTTGATCAGAGCTTGCCTACCTGTAAAAATGTGCTGGTGTAATATGCATTTAGTGGAAGCCCCTCACGACTTTGCTTGTACTCTACAGGATTGAGAAAAGCTTATGATGACCAAAGTTAAGTCTGAAAGGAAATTATTAATTAAAAAGCAGATGTAAAACACTTTTAGACTAACATGAGAGAGCTCAGGGAGATGATTGTGATGCTTTAACTAAAGCAGGGAAAGGCTGTGAGTGAGAAAGGCCTCAGGCAATGAAGAGGTGCCTTCCCTCA
Organism: Aegithalos caudatus; assembly: GCA_013389925.1. Lineage (NCBI taxonomy): Eukaryota > Metazoa > Chordata > Aves > Passeriformes > Aegithalidae > Aegithalos > Aegithalos caudatus. Next base: position 131,891 of record WEIU01000394.1, on the reverse strand, counting down.
GGTTCAGCCATGCCAGTGGAAGAGCAGATGTACCTCAGTGTCCTCTCCCTGCCTCTGCAGGGATGGAGCTCACACAGCACTGCTGCGAGACCAGTCCACAGGAATCACCCAAATTCAAGCTACAGATTCAACACATTACTAGAAACCTTCAAAATGGTCTAAGATTGAGGATTGTGCACAACTTGGATGAGGTAGGGAAGCTTGAACAGCTTCCCCAGCAGATTGTGCAGGGCTGGCAACTTCCAACAGGGCAGCAGTGCCAGTGAGTTGGGACAGCCATCATTTTAGCATCTTGGGGTGCTGAAAATTACTTAAACTGGCCATCCCTTTCTAAGATGTGGGCAGCTTTGGTCAGTGAAATACACATGATTTGTGGAAAAAATACCAGAGCAGCCCTCACATGTGCACCTCCCTCAGCATGAGACAGCCCCAGCTCAGGCAGTGGCCCAGCAGAGACCCAGGCAGAAGTGCATTCCCACCTCGTGTAGCATGATCAGTACCATGCAAACACATATCCACGTCTGCACAGGGCTATAAGGGTGCTTCCACATGCTCACAGCTCCTCAAGCTCTCCCAAAAAGGAAATGGATGCTAGGACCCATGGAGAAATGATGCCTACTGGGTTCTGGTCTCCTATCAATTCACTGGAAACACACCACCCAGAGAGCAGGCAGACCTGCTGTTACCACAGACAGCAAGCATTTTGTGCAGCCTGGTGACACTCAGTCCAGCAGTCTCTAGAACTCTAGACTAGGACCTCTTGAAGGTAGTATAGCAAAGGGAAAATGAATGGATGTAGGGTCAGGGATTGATATCTGAGCCATGCTTCTCATACCCCCCAAATCCCATTCCCTTTTCCCTCTTACACCTTGGATATGTGCAGTAAGCTTCAGATCAAGCCTAAAGTGAGAGAGAAGGGCTTGTTTCCAAAAACCAAGTATTCCACAGCACAACAGAACATCCCTCTTTTCCCTGACCATGAGAGAGAGAAAATATGCAATGCTGTGACCTTTTGAGGAGTATGGAGTACGATGGGGATTACGAACACTGCATAAGACCGTGGCACTGTTCTCTCAGGGGTCAGCTGAGCTTTGGTGGACAAACAGCAACCACGAGGCACCAATAGCTGCCAATCAGAGGGGCTGTCACTGGCCAGCAATAGCCCAGCTTTCTTTTGCACAAATAGGTATAGTGGGCAAGAGACCGCGACTCTCTTGCTGCCTCCTATAACCTCCTGGCCTAGACCTGCCTAGACCAGCCCCTGAGCTTGGAACTTGCTGGTGCAGTGCAAAGAACCTGACAGTGCCATCACAGCTACCAAAATGTCTATTACAGTCAGGCCTTTGTCCCTTAAGGAGTGGAATGGCCCTCAAAAAACCATCCTTCTTTTTCCTCCTCTCTGTTCTCCTCTCTGAGTCCCTGGTCTCTTCTCTGCTTCTTGGCACAGCACAACTCACAATCCACTCTCCAGAGGTGTCCCAGAGGAGCACTCCTGCACTGAGCCCAGGAGTTAGATCTTCAACATTGCAAGAGGATGTGCAATCTGTGTGTTCAAAACAGGAGAAAAATATCACTTTTATTCTGCCAGAAGCCAACCTTACTTCTGAGCTTCTCAAGCTAGAGATACCATGCCATGGCAAGGTCTTATTCTTAATATTTAAATATGAGTAACATGCCCTTGGCAAGTAAGTGCCTGTCTGGTAGAACTAAAAATTTTTTTTGCCAATCATCAAGCAAGGGTGAATTCTTACTTGCATGCACCTCCAAGACAGCACAAAAAATGCTCCTGAACTTCGGGCTATATTGAAGTGTTAAAGACAGTTCTCTGCAAGTGGTATTCTATTCCAGGGTCGTGGCATCTGCAGACTTACAAACTAATGTGCCACAGGAGAGCACAGAGGAGAAGATGTTCATATGGGAAAATACACACTCACAACGCATCCACATTGTGCAGCTGCACTGTGTATTATTAGACTGGGTTCTCATTTTATTAAATCAGATCACTGCAGAAAGGAAAGAGCTCAGATGTGATGGTCTAATGAAACATCAAAATATGAAGGTTATTTGCTTTAAGGAAAAAAAAAGCATGAAAGCTGCTGATAAATCCCACAAAATTGATTGGTATATGAAAACATTCAAGTAAATAGATATAAAGGTGAAGGAAATGGTGAGAAACAGCTGCTAAAGGTGCTCATAGATAGAATAAAAGAAGATAAAGAAGCAACTCAGTAGTGTTTGTCTCCTCCCTGAGGAGCTCAACAAAGCCCCAGAGCTCCTCAAAGCCTTACACCTCAGGTAACCAGAACCCTAAGCCAAGCCAAATCCCAGGGCTGTCCTAGTTCTCACAAAAGCCCAGCCATGCCATTTGCTCCTGGTTAGATCCTCTGCTTGGCTTGTTTGGGAAACAGGTCCTTGCTGCCCTTTTGCTGGATCTCAGGACAAAGTGACTGTGGCAAAAGCAGGTGACACAGGACAAACTCTTCTGCTCACAGCCATCTAGTCGCCCACAGCCCCTGCCAGCAAAGCAAATCAAATTTATCCAGGAAAGTGAGGCACCACACTTCCCCAGTTTTCATGCTACCAGCTGGTCTAATTTCTCTTGACGTTTCTTCCGTAACAGCAACTGCAATGTGTCAGGATTAATTAAGCCAAACAGTGGGCAAGTCTCAAAGGAGAACACACATCTGCCATGACCTACCCCCACCTAAAAGCCAAGGAGTCTTTCCTGCCATGAGGGTGGAGGGAAAAAGGGAGAAGGAAGCAGGAATGGTGAGGTATTGTCCAGTGGGAAAAGCACAATGAGCAGCCTTGAACCGCCAGGGTTCAGCACAGCTACAGGACCCCAGCTCAGAGCAAGCACCTTGGGCCTTGTTATTTAGCCATTCAGATAGATCCCAGCAGATTTTGCAAGGTGTGCATCAGAGGCCTGGCATGCAATTAAGGCCAATTCTCCCCAAATCTGAACATGGGGGAGAGTTTATTGGAAGATTGATGGTGAGAGGGTCAGTGGCCTGAAGACAGGACTGACCTTCCATTCACAGCCCAAATGGTGGCCTAGCAGTGAGGAGCAGAGCTATGCTTCCCAGTTTCAGGCTGGGAAGGAAAATGGATCCACAGTATAACTAAAAACCAACACATCTGGTAACAGCAACATGAGATATGAAGTGCACAGCAGCTGCTTTTCATGAAGTCAACTCTCCCTTCCTGGCTGCGGCCAGGGGAGGGGTTTGAACCAGAGCGTGTGCAGCAAAGGACGCTCCTACCTCTGGATAGGTGCAATAGCAAAGCAGTGGCACAATATGCAGCCATTTCCCTGAGGCCCCTTTTCCAACTGGAAGGTGAGACATGGATCAGCCCCTCAGCTTATTGGGTCTCAGTGGCAGTCATCTTGGCTACTAAAAAGAGAAGGTGGAAATTGGAAATGCTGAGATGTTCTCACTTCCCCTTCTTTTTAGTTCCTTCTTTCACTTCCAACCCTGCTGCCACACCTTTTATGCTTCCAGTAGTCAGATCAGGAGCCATAGCTTGTCTCCTCTGTGCTTTCAGCATTAATTCACACAAGCTGAGCTCTGTCATTTTCATCAAGTGGTAGGTGGCTCAGTAATAAGAGACATTCCCACAATTATCATAATGTTTTCAGGCAGGAAAGGTATATTTTAGTTATAAAAAGAAGGTGTCTCAGTAACTGGAACTACACGTAAGACAGAGATGTCATAACATCCTGTACAGACATAATTACCTAAATACTAGTGTTGGTTGATTATCAAAAATCCTGATCCATGAATCAGCCTTTTGCTTGAATCACTGTGCGTGATGATGTTGTATGTCAATGTCTGGAAAACTGTGGAAATACTGAGCTGAATGTCTTCTAATTTTAGCAAAGATTTTCATTTGTCAAAAAACTTTAACAACAGTATATTTATTATCATGGTCTTAAAATTAATCTTCTCATCAGAGACCACGAAGAGAGATTGCTGCATAACCAAGGAGGCCAACTACAGATAGAACAATGAAGAAGGCATTGCACAAACTGAAACTTAATAGTAAAACTTATTAATAACTTTCAAGAAAATCTACCAGCAGAAAAACAGGATTGAGACACAATTCATGCACAGAAAAAAAAAGTGTTATATAAGCACTGCACCACTGAGCCCACTTTACTAGGTACTAATACCAGAACAACAATCTCTAAGCTGTGTTGTACAGATGTTACAATGCAGGGTGTTAAAGGGTTTGACCTTATTTGATATACTCTGGATTCTTCAAGTGCTAAGACAAAGTCTCAGAAGAGATACTCAGCCATATTTCTGCTCCTTTTCTACCAAAATAAGGATAACTATTTGGCAGAAGATACACCAATCAAGCCAGGGTGGGTACAGAAAAGGACAGGTTTTTTCTATATATGCTGCTCTTGCAAACATCCAAAGCTATGGATTCTCTCTCTGACACACTCTTGATGTATATTGGCCTATACATTATGAATACAGATATAACAGGGTATACAACCCATTCCAGTAAATCTCTCATGCTCAGACATCTCTAGATATACCTGGACTGCAAAATTCAAGCCTGGCTCCAACTCTAAGTCCTTCCTTGCCCCACCACTGATGAAGAGCTCCATGTCTGTCAGGGTTCATAATGAAGAGGCACTATATCTCCCAGAGACACGGCATACAATTCTCAAGGTCACTGTTCGTCCTTAGGCATACTCCATCTGCATCCACACCCCACAGCTTATTGCAGTTTAAGCCTGTCCACATGGTAAGTAGTTTTCTAATACCAGCCATAATTTTGCACCCAGTTGGCATGTGGAAGGCTATATTAAGCCCAGACGATTAATGCTGTCTTTGCTGAGAAGAAAGAAAATAGTCTCTGTGCTATTATACTTTGTCAGCTTTCCCAAACACTTCAGGCTACTATTTCTGAGGACTTTTTGACTGAATTGACATAAAATACATCCTTCCTTTCCAGTTGCTTTTTAGATGATTTAGGTTAATTTTATACTGCAATCTCAGAGGTCATTGGCAAGAGCATGTTCTGCTATCCATCAGGCACTTGAGGAAATTTATGAAGACAGTCAGGTCCCATTTCTTCTGGTCATCCTTGGTGGGTTTACATGCCAGCATAATGTGTTTGAACATCAAATTGCTCTTTGTCATGAGAAGTTCCCTGAATCTGTCCATGGGGAGCTGTTTTGTAGCAGATATAGTGGTCATTGCCTTCAATAGACACAGGAAGAAAATGCAGTCATCAATAGATGTGAAACTGAAGAGAGGCCACCTGGAAAGGACTAAGAAAACTCTAGGAAATCCATCAGAGCAAAGTCAGCAGAAGAAGTCATTTATAAGACAGACAGGGTGGGCAAAAGGTTTCAGAGCAAGACATTTATATATACATTTACACATTCCTGACTTCTGGGATGTTTTGTAAAAATACCCTTCAGAAGACATTCCAACTCAAGACTCAGTTTCCAAATATTTTCTACAGCCTTACAGTGTGAAATAAGATGGAAGGACTGGTCTTAAACACTAAACTGATATTATTCCCAGGGAACTGGAGATTATTCTTTGGTACCACCTTTTCCAGCTGCTTTCTTTTGTCATTGACTGACATGGTGCACACCAAGGTGAGGTTCCCAGCTCAGGAGTGAGAACTGTGTATACTCGCAACCAGTGTGAGATGTGGCTGTCTGGACTCTGGGTACCTGCAAGTGAACTTGGGGTCAAATGTCTGATTACAGTCAACAGAAAAGGAGTCAATGCAGGCTGTAGACTCTGGAGAGCCATTCAACCCATTAGCTGTGTCGACTGTGTCTAACAAGAGCAGCACAGTTCTCCAATGCACCACAGGCACTGACTGGATCTCTGCAGTGTCAGAGCTTTCCACATACCCACACTTAAGCAATGCAGTTGAAGGTAAGTCTTACTGTCAGTAAGAAGTTTTGGAAATTCACTCATTGCCAGATTCTAAGGTGAAACATGCTTCAATCACTACATATCCAGTTGGCCTTGCCTTATTGTTGTGTTCTGCTTTTCTTGTAGCTTGCTCCAGCATTAGTTATCTGCCTTCAAGGTGTCAACTGCAAACAGAACATTCCCTGATATCAAATATGTAGGTTATTCTTTTGCAGACTCAGATTGCTTTATAACATCATAATCAGTGAGACTTTAATTTCTCTGACTCATGTTGAAACATGAGATTGGAAACTAGAGGATATTAATCATAGAAATTAAAAGATATTTATTAAGAATAGACATTCAGATGATGTGTATTGCTTAATACTTGCTGCTCTTTGCACTGTGTTAGCTGCCTAGGGAGAGAAGAGGCAGGACTGTGTATGTGAGAACAACAGGGATGTCTGACAAAGGGAAGGATGCTTACCAAACAGGAGCCAAAATACAAGATTATCAGAAATGTGAAGTAACGAGGCTCCTCGGTCCCCAGGCCCTGATAAGACTGGTTTCGGGGACTGGACTCTGACCAGGGGATCAGTGAGCATGTGCAAGGCAGCAGGGTCAGAAGTTCATCTCTGAGGAAGACTTTTCTTCATGCCTGAAGACCCCCGAGAAGACCACCAGAGATACCTGCACAGGCGCAAAGCACTGATAAGACAATTAGCATACGAAGTGGAGGGGGGAGGAGCCAAGGGATGAATATCCATGGCTATTGCAAAACTTCATGCATATGTAACACTCTAAGGGTTAAAAGGAAACATGGGTGAGTGAGGGGCTGCACATCACACCCAGTGCTGAATAAACTACATTCTTACTTTAAAACTCTGCCTCTGAGTTTTAGAGTTTTTCTGCGTGTCAATGTCATTCAGGTAATGGGGCTTCAGCAATTTTGAACAAAAACCAGTCTGAGGGCAATCAATCAGACCATTGATTTCTATGCACAGAATGAGATGTTGCTCAACTGCAACGTTTTGACATCTACTAAGTAGGACATGCAGCAGTATGGAAGTGAGAATTGAATGTTTAAAATCCTCACTGCAGATAAATTGCCTCAGCAGCATTTCTCCTGTCCACAGAGTTGCCATCTCTTAACCAATAAGCACTTTCTGTATGGACACTGCATTTTGCTGGCTGCCTTCCCACGAGATTTGTGAATAGGTAATTCCAATGGTGCAAACTCCTCACTTGGAACAGAGAGGGTGTTGATTAAAGCTGCTTTCAAATCAGTTCAATCCCTCTTGGATCAAGTGACATTTGGGAGACAGAAGACCTTCTGTTACATCAGACAGAACAAAGTTATCTGTTTTACTGTGGTTTACGATGTCAGTGCAGTCATGTGCAGAACACAACCAACAAAACCACTGCTGTTGTGCACCACCATTTCAACAGGAATACTAGAATCTGTATTAGTTCCTTGGCACATGACCTTCAAAAAGGCCAGTGAATAGGGGGTTTGAATCTCATCTCTCTGCATCTGCTCTGAAGTTGTTGTTTTTTGTTATGGAGAGACCTAGCAGCATACTTTGCAAAGCATCCAAATGACTAAATTTTCCAGTATTGGACAATGTAATCTCTGATTAGACTGAGTTGCCCATGCAGAAAACAAGAAAAGAGCAGTAAAAATATGATTCTCTTGCTATCCAAGATATCCTAATGTTAGAAGTGATCATGTACTCAGTCTTTCTCTTTCCTGACACATTTTCAACTGGCAAAGAAGTCCAGGTATCCATCGCCACTCTTGCTGGATCTTCTCAGCTCAAGAGCTTAATGGTGGGAACACCTTGGGGATCAGGTATTTCATGACTGAAGACTATTGCCTTCACTAGTCTCATAAATAACACAATAGGAACTTCAATAAGATAGACTGCATCTTTTTCTTCAGGCAGAAAAGGACACACAGTTCCATGATTTCTACAAATGCAGAGCCATTCGCCTTGTAAGACAGATTAATATTATGGAGATCTTTTCTCACATGCTGTTGGAAAGCTGAAAGGGAAACTACTACACAATTAATAGTAAGGCTTTAGCAAAGAAGGAGGAAATTGTCCCCCATATCCTGACTGGAGGGGGCAATATACTGACAAGGTGGGTAACAACAAAGAAACACTGGAATAGTTTTTCATCTGGGGGCGTGTGGAGCCTCTACTACACAGATGATTTGGGAAGTGGTTTTACATCTGTCAGGAAGGACACTAGTGAAGCTGTGCCATCTTTTGATGAAGAATTGATTAGCATAACTTCTCAAAATCTCGGAAGGCCTACAGTCCAGTAAAAGCTACAATATCTGGTCAGGATCAAGGCCCCACAGGTAGGCATTGTTAAACCAGGCCAGACAAGATGGTTGATACATTAGTATGAGGCCCCCAGCCCACACTGCACTGACTTCTGTATTGCAAAACATCTGCTGAAGACAACAGGAATTCAGATATGAAGAAAATCAGGACTTGTCCTTGATATTCAAATAGCAAGAAGCTCCTAGGGTATGGGCAGAAAAGAGCAGTCTGTCTCATACAAAGACATTGCAAAACCCTTCACTTGAGTTACTTGATGCCAAATATCTCTGCTCATTCATGCTGAAGCAGCTAAATTAAGTGTGTAACTTTCTATAAATCCTTCCCGCTGTCAGTGGGTTGCATTTTACTTATGGTCATTGTCCCTTTTGTTGCAACCAAGGAAAGAAACATAGCAGAGAGTTTTTGTTTAATGAGCTATCACATTTAAACATAATTTGTCTCAGTTGTTTTCCTTTTCTAATCTACCTTTGCTCATTAAACTCCACCCTGCTTGGCTGTTAACAGCATAATCATGGGGAGCAATAGCATCACGAGATACCTTGTACCAGCATGATGCTGCTACCCCTGCTGCTTTCCCCCTATTCACCAGTTCTGATGGGGCTGTGCTTGCCTAGCATTACAGCCAGGGTAGCAGCAGCTTCAGAGCCAGCTTACTCCAAAAGCTGAACAGCTGGAACTGCACTTCCCCATATGGAGCAAGGTTTCAGATGGATTTTCTTGGTGCTGCCTGTGACGTTCAACTTGTCCTTCGCATGTCTGTTGCAGCCAGTTGCCAGCCCCTTGCCTTTGCAGAGGGCGTGGGGCAAGGGAAAGGGCTATCAGTCTGCTCTGTACAGATGGCACATCAGCTGTGGCAACACTCACTGGGGACATGGACAAAGAAAAGTGAGGTAGAGGAATGGCATTTGTGCCCCTCTGCAGAGGTGCTGCAGGACATTCTCCAGGATAAAGGTTCTCCTCTGCTTCTTTCCCTATCCAGGAACTTCAGTAATCCTAACCCAGGCAACCTAAGCCAAGCAAGCAGAGGAAGCAGCAGCCTCACTAACAGGGCAAGGCTTTGGGATAAGGGAGCTACTTGCACCAGTCACTATGACTGCAGAGATCTTAGCCAGAGCTACAGTGAGCAAAGACAATGTCATTTCCACCATTCCAAACTTCATGTGCATGCTCAAATAAGCGCAAAAAAAAATATAAAAGAATATCCTTTCATCCCTGAACCTCTTGCTTAGTCAGTTTTGGGGAGGAAGGGTACACCCATTGACTCTTACCAGGGCTCTTTTTTAGCATGAGGAACTATAATGAAACTCAGAGTCTGTTATTTAACTCTGTGGCTTATGCTGCCATCTCTTCTCAGCTCTCCAGCACAGGAACATTCACATCCTGGTGGATGGTACTTGCTGGGCAGTGAGGGTACCACTGGGTGATCCTAGCACTGCGAGGGCAGTGCTAGGAGCAGGAAGCTGCAGCAGTTCCCTGCAGTACCTGTTGCTTGTCATGTCACCTGCATGAAGGAACATGAGCCTGCAGCTCACAGCAGCCACAGGAACCAGTGGTGGGAGATGCCAACTGTGGAGCTACCACTCTTCTGGCCCATGGACAAACAGCTGAGTCTGGAATAGCCATGAGTGGGATAGTAACCCCACAGTGCTAATATGAGTCTTGTTAACCCTGTCAGGAAGGCAGGTCCTCAAAGAAAGTGGTCATGGTCTTCCATCTGCACTACCATTAGCTGACTTTCTTACATTTCTCACCTATACCAGACAGATTGAGGGTTTGCATGTGATCTCATCAGAGGATAAATCAAATACCCCAAGTTCATTAAAACAGGGAAGACTGGACACAAGGAAGATATTTTGAGAACATGTTGTAGGATCAAATCCCTGCAGAGATGATCAAATTTGAATATTCTTCCCAGACCATTAGAAATACTCAATAGACACTGTAACCTCCCACCAGTGGGAAGGTTAACTTCAACCTCAAATAAAGTTCACATGCCAGTTCTCCAGTTGTTCAACCTTCCTGTGAGCTGAAGGCATCCAGGACAGAAAATATTCACACACTTGGATGTGCATATTCCCATTCTGTACCAAGCCACTGTGTGCAAGCAACTCTGCCTTGACCCCTGGGTAACCCTGAGCCCCTTTTCTCGGGATGAATTGGCCATTACAATTACCAGACTCACAAGAAAAAGTGTTCCTGTGGCAACATGAGGAACCAAGATGCAGAACTTTTCTAATGGGGTGTAATTGTGCTTCTTCAGCAGCACCCAAACCACACCATATACATATGGACACATGGTGCTGGGCCCATCTTTCTCAATTAGACAGGCTGTGGCCACTTTCTGTAGACAGCTCAGCCTCAGCAAGTCAGAGCTGAACATCTGCTTCTCCAAGGCTTAACCCAGTGAGCACTCTGAGTGGGGCTCAACCTCTTTCATAGTGCAACACCACTCTAGACTTACAGAGGGGCAGAAGAGTTGCAACTCCTCCATACTCACTCGATGTTCCTGATCTTCATCTCTCCTTTTTTTCACCCACCCAGTTTGGAAAACACTCTTCCAACCTTGTTAATTATTCTGTGTACCTTTCCTTCTCAGGAAAAAAATGGCACTTTCAAAACATCATGTCCAATACTGGCACACCACAGCTAATTCCTCTTTTATGAAGGGTTTGATCCAGAGCCTGTGAAGTCTTTCTTGCTCCTCTTTGATTCTTGTTGTCCAGAAACAACTTATTATTTTCAAGCTAAGCTCTTTATTCAGCCATACCCTCCAGATTTTGTCAGTGCTGGGAAATTTAACCAGTATAAACTAGGTTATGAGATTGAAAACTAAGTAGTTTTACTAGTGAATATATGGATAGAAACTCCTTTGCCCCTTTGTTTTAGTGATGTTTTTGAAGAGGCTTAAATTAAACCAAAAAGTCATTTATTCTAAAAGAATGCCTGCAGGAGACATAAACCAATAGTGCCTTAATTATGCCTGTATGCTCATTTTGATTGCTTTAATGTTTCTAATTACAGTGTTAATACTTCTCCCATTTGACAAGGAGGGAAGACAATTTGGCTCAACCAAGAAAGCTGGAGCATGGGTTATGGGAGATGTACATCACCTTCCAGAATGGCTTGCTCCTGCCAACATTGGCATTCTGTTATTTCAGCTTGTTCTTCTGCTGGGGTACTGATGGGGCAGCACTTTCAATGACAATGTGGTGGCAATGAAAATGCTGCTACTGCCACTTTTGGCAAGAAAACTTTGTGGACATGTGCAGAATCAGAGAAAACAAATTTGAAAGAAATTGCAAAGAATGATCTCTGCTTTCCTGGTGGGAGAAGACAAGATTCAGTGTGTTCATCCAAACCTCTATACAGGCAGAAGGCCTCAAGCCATTTATTCCTGTGCTTAATTACTGTACCATTAGTAAAGGCTTATTAATGTCTAACGAGATCTTCCTTCTGTTTAAGCCAATTACATATTGTCCTATCCCCCGGAGACACAGCAATGATTATTACTTCAAAGCGTGTTAATACAAATTTAACAGCAAAGGCTGGATTGTGAGTGATGTATCTCAAGACTGATACTTACACACATTTGGATGAAAGCCATGGCCTGGGCAATTTTTAAGGGGTCTCCATAGAAAATATGAGTGCTAAAAAACCTCAATACTGAAAATTTTAATCAAATTTGTTTAGATGGAAGAACAGGATGGAAGCTTTTAACTACTGCCTGCAAAAACATGCTTCTCTTGCATCCTGAAGAATGTTAATTCAGATCCCTTAAAAACATAATCTGAACTACAATTTAATTGGTAAATCATAGATGATATTTATATCACAGTAAATTTAATCAAGGTATTGAATGCAGGAAGGGCTTCTAGTCTCTCAGCGCTAAGATTGCAGTGCCCATAGTTTAGACATATCCTCATGGTTGGACAAAGTTTTTGTCACTATGCTATTATTCACTGTTGAGCCAAGACAGCCCATCTAAAACAGCAACAAGGGCAAGAGAAAGAAAAAAACTCCAAAGAAGTCAACAGAGTAATGCTTCAGATAAGTGTATCACTCTCTTTGTAATCAGTTCCACCCCATTTTTAGTCTCAGATTTATCCCTTAATGTGTTCAGGGCCAAAAATAAACTTTTTTATTCCCCTCTGAAAACACTGAACCTTAAATTTAACTGGGCCAACTCCTCTTAAGTCAGCACTTCCTTCCTGGTTCCTTCTCTAATGCCTTCTTTGACCAAATCCCAAGAAAGTTGCCAGTATCCTTTCTGCCCCGTTCTACCCATTATCCTAGAAGATCACCTGTTTGCAGCATCTGGCTACCCCTGCTCCCAGGAGAGCACATCTGGTCCGATTTCTGTAGGCACTGAGACTGCTCCAGGTTTTCCAGGAAGAGTAGTTATTCAGAGTCAGGTGGACCATGCACTTCTCCAGTCCTTGCAGATTAGAACATTCATGAAAGTTAAGGTAAATTACCAAAGATGGGAAATGGGTGCAGGGAAAAGCATGTTAAGCCCTGCATGGATATTTGGAGATAAAGTGACCTTTGCTTTGCTTTTGTTTAATTGCCACCATTGTGAACCATGGCCATTTTCCTTCTGTATCAGAGCCTCCACACAGAGGTTAAGTGCACTTCAACTTCTGCATATTACCTCATACCTCACACTAATTTGTCTTAACTTCTCATGTAAACAAGCCCTCAGAGGACTGTTTTTTTCCTCTCTCATGTGATGGTTTGCTTTGTCACAAAGTGAAATGAGTTGGAGAAAACCATTTGCAGTGAATTTTCCCTCAGTTTGCCTGCAGTGATATCTTTGTTGTAAACTGCTGCAAAACTTCTCCCTCTGCCTAAGCTTATCCGTTTTTTTTCCTCTTTCACACACTTATATTGAAACAGTTTATAATTAGTAAAGGAGCATCCCTCTGCTAGGCAGAGAGGGGACTGCTGGCCTGGTCTACAGGTGAGGGAGATTAACTGCTGGGCTAAGCATCACACAGGCTGTCTACACCCGAGGATAGAAATCATCTAAACCCAGACCTCTTCTGGCCCTGGAAACATCTTTTCTCCTTCTCTAAGTGGATTTTTCCTTATTAGAAATAGTCAATGAGCTGCATCTAACCTCAGGATCATGCCAGTTTTGTGGGAAAGAAAAGCCCCAAAAATTACTGCCATCAGCATGACTACGATCAAGGGACAAATCTTTCCCTCTCCCCCTTGTATTCCATCCTCTCTTTTTACTTAAGAGCAGTAGGAGACCTTCACATTAAGATAGTGAACCCATCACAGTTGGAATAGACAAAGTGAAAAGGGGGGCAATGGAGGCTGAGACAATGTATTTTTAGTCATTTCGATGAATTATGGAGATGCGAAGCTGATAATTTATTGAAGGAGAGAAACGGGGGACTCTATGTAAATGTTTTCAGATGAATAATTAATGTGCCTTTCTAGCATCAGGGGGTCTTTAATTAAAGCCTCTGTTAAACAAGGGAAGGCAGACAGGCCTGGCTCCATGCAGCAGCTAATTGCACCTTTCCCACATACCGCTACGATTCAGAGACAAAGTATCGTTTGCGCCAATAAAGAGGAACAGATCCTACCTAGAGGGAGTGATGGGAGGCTGTAGGGCCTGCTGAGGGACCCCAGGTCTAAGGTGCTCTGCATCATATTTTAAATTAGCTTGGCATACAGGCAAAATAAGAGGGTGTGGGGAAAAGAGGATGAAGAGGGTAGTCTGGCCACAAGGCTTTGAAGAATGCAGAAAACCCTTCACAACGTTCTGTGGATTACAGCCTCTTCAAGAGGGACCTACTGACAGGGTTATCCAGGGTCTTGCTGTCACTGCGTGATACATTTGCCTTCCAAAATCCTGTTCCATACCATGCCTGCCTCCCTGTTCCAATGCCAGGGAGGGATTCACAGCAGAGGGGAGCACAGCAATGAGGCAGTATTTGCAGGATGGAGCAAAAAGGCAAACCAGAGTATTCCCTGTACCCAGCTGCTGTCCTTATGTCCAGCATCATCCACAGGCACCACTTCCTCAGCCAAACTTCATGTCTGGACCCTTCCTTCAGGGGTTTCACAGCTGATGGAGACAGGATTGGATGAAGGTTCACTGTGGACACCAGCCAGAACACAGCATCCCCCTCCCTCTCATGCCATGTGATGGTGAGACCAAACTTAAGCCTTCTGCCTTACAAGGACAGAGTCTCCCAGAACGTCTGTGATTATTTTCCAAGAGAACGGATAAAACCATAATAGTTTCAGGAACTAGAATGGGACAATTAAGGAATGACAAAACCTCTCCCAGTTAATACTGTTGAGGAGCTTCTAATACAATCCCAAATTTGACTTATTTAAATGCTATGGGAAGAGCAGGTAAATTTCCAAACAAGGAACAAAGTCTTGTTTTCCTTGAGAATGGTATCTAAACTAGACACAAATTAATTAGTTTTGACACCTTAGCAAAGAAACTTTATCCCACTTTTTTCATTCATCTTTATCTCCAGTAACATTCCTGGTAGCATTACAAATGAGGGAACAAGAGTTAGCTGAAATTTTATTTTTAACAGAAAAGGTTAAATCTAAAGTAGGCTAAACAGGTTCCCAAAGCAGGTTATTTCCAAACACAGAAGCTGATAACATGTCTCTTTCCTGCATTGCTGAAGACTGGACTGAAGGAGACCTCGAGGGATTACCTAGTCCGTGCCGGTCATCTATGAAAGAGGTTTACTTATTCTGTTGCTCGCACTTTCTGAAGCCATATTTGAGGCACTCCCCTTCGGCAAACTTTGAGCAGAAAGACAATTTGGAGAACACCCCTTGAAGAAAGGTCTCCCTGATTTCTGCAAACATTTTGGTTTTCAGGAAAGCCCCGAATCGCCGATATTGAGAGCATGTGTTTTCTGTTTGCCCACACCAATGCTCTTGACAGGCCTGACACGCCTGCGAGCTCAGCCGAGGCTAACTGCTGTGCTTTGCGGAGGCAAGCGCTGCCAGGAGGTCTCGGAGGCTGCCGCACTACGAACCCGGCGAGCAGCTACGAGGCTCTGCTGCTCTCTGCTGGGGAATGCGGGCAGAGCCCGGGCTGCAGGAAGTGCTGGGGGAAGCGCTGCATTTGCCAGCACACAAATACAGTCTCCTCTTCAACGTCGCTGCCAGAAGCACACCCACATCAAAGTTTGTGCTGGTACAGGAGCAGTCTGGATGCAAATCAGCAGCCTCACCTCTCTTGCCCTTGCACCCCAGCCCTCTACCTCATGCAGGGGCTGGCTTTCTCCACTCTCCTGCACTAACACCTGCTCTCCTCCCAGACTGTTCTTCTCTCAAAAACCCTCAGGGATAGAGAGCAGAACAATTAACCCACCACTGAGGTAAGGAACCAACGTGCAGGGCAGCCTCCTGACCCCCACAGAGTCACCAGCCAGGACACAGATGAGCAGAGATGTATCTCCAAGGTCCCCCAGCCTATGCCTCACAGCCTGGAGTCTTTTTTGATCATTGGTCCATGACCTAAAGCTGCTCTTTGTTCACCATAGCTCAGGAAGGCTTTAACTATGTCTGGCTGCAACTGCACAAAACCACAGGTCAGAGAGTTTTGGGGCTACAGCACGCAGAGAACCGCGAGGCCCTGGCTGTGGGTGTTGACTGGGCTGCCACAACTCATGGATCATGTGGCAGGTCAGCTCCCTGCTCCGGCCACCAACCTCAGCCTGGGGGAAACCCCAGCTTCAGACAGCAAATCCCACGCAAAGGAGGGGGACAAATCCCCCAGCCTGGTGCTGACTGAGGCCCCCTACCCCTTTAAGCAATGACATTTAAATTTCCTGATATGTTTCAGCCCATGCATCTCATTATGATTTTCAAGTAGCAGATGAGGTGACCGGAATTTGAGATAGGCATTTTAAGGATTTGGCTGTTTTATATGTATATTTACAGCTCAATAAAATAAGAAGAAATATTCAAAGTAAACAGACTATGGAAAGTGATTTCTTCCAACTCTCCACTGCAGACTTGCAAGAAACCAATCAAAGAGGCTCAAGAGTGGTTTGAGCGTAATTTATTAACCCAAAAGGGGCCGCATTGTTAACCAACATTATTTATAGTGAGCAGCTCAACCATCTCTACTGAACAACTGTGCAATACTGCAGGGACAAATGCAGTGAGTTACTACAGAGATAGGGCAAAACCAGCAGCAGGTCTTTGTTACAGCTGTTAGAAAAAGCATCCCCAAGAGACAGACACTGAATCTCTAATGGCTATCTTATTTCTCTGACAATTTATTTAAGTTTTAACTTAACAGCAGGAATGATAGCCACAGTTACACAGTGACTCCCAATAAAGGAGTGTATTGCTAATCTGCAGCTGGTGTTTTCTTATTTATTTCAAAGTCTTTACATTCCAGACTTAGCATATGGTGCCATATAAATAATGATATAATAATACGGTTTTGTTTTCCATGTGCCTGTGTAGAAAAAAGCCATGTGATTTATCTTACATGAGCATTGTATTTAAGGCATTCTTTTCCTCAGAATTTTAATGCATTTAAAATGCATCTTCTGCTTTTTTTTAATCTGTTCTTTTGAAAGAATAAACAGAGCAGTGATGTTTATTTAATAGAGTCATTCATCTTACTTCCCTGTGCAAAATCCTAGCTTTCCAGACCCAGCAGACAGGTCCCTGCAGTAGGCAGTGGGGTTGGAAATGGAAATATCTGCTGTTTACCAATGAGGCACAGATGAAAGGAACACATGGGGCTCGAGATTTACCTACAGCACGACACTATTTGAAGCCAGCAGGCAGCTGAAAACTGCTTAGTCCCGTCCAGTAGTGGATAGACAGGAGAAACCCATGGGAGAAGTCCTGCAGGGAGTCATGCTGTGGAGAACACAGCAGTGGGATGGCTCAGCACACGACCCTAACACACAACTGATATCAAGATGCCTCCTTCAGATAAAACTGTAACAGCAGTTACAAAAAACCGGCAGTCCCATGCTGTCTGGAACCATCACTGTCACATGGAGAAATGGGAGATGCAAGAAGTGATCAGAGAGGGAATGACCTGGCATCCCACGAGTGCAAAGAGCAGTGTTCCAGTGCAAGATGATCTGAGTGGTCAGCGTGACAGAGGATATGGACAGTACTGTCATGAACCTGGAGCAGTGAGGCAGCTGTTTCTCTTAAAAGGCCAATGGCATAGCCTGAAAAACACACACAAAGTGAGCTGCTCTGAATGGAAGTGACATCTGTATATTTAGAACAGCTTTTGAAGTCCTGTATCTCCCCTCCTCTCATCCCCATAAGCCCCCATGGCAGTTTCAGCCAGTTGTTTCAAACCGAGCTCTTATCAGACTGGAGCATGAACCAGAATATGTCAGAAGCTGGTTACTGTGGTAACCCAGTGCCGCTTTTATCTTTATTCTTTTATCTCCTCTTTGGGGAAAACTGGCAGTCTGTTTATTTGCTTTTTCTGATGAAGTTCATCACGCAGAACACCTACTGTCTGGATCTGTGTAAAACTGAGGACAGGAGAAAGTACTTCTCACATTAATGTACATGGAAATATTTCTCTCCACACTCTACTACTCTACCTCTTGCTTCCCTGCTTCTCTGTACAAGCTACTTGACATGTCCTTTTCCAGGACCAAGACCAGAACTAGAACCAAGACCAGAAACAGAACCAGGACCAGGGCCAGTGCCAGTGCCAGGCACCACCACCACCAGTGACATCCTGGCATGTATTAGGAATTGTGTGAGCAGCAGGACCAGGGCAGTGATTGTCCCCTTGTACTCAGCACTGGGGAGACCACACCTCAAATCCTGTCTCTTCTGAATCGAGCCCACTTCTGGGCCCCTTCACTACAAGCCACGAGGTGCTGGAGTGAGTCCAGAGAAGGGCAATGGAGCTGGTGAAGGGTTTGGAGCACAATTCCTACCATGAGACGCCGAGGGATCTAGGGGATGCTTAGCCATGAGGAAAGGAGGCTCGGGGGAAACCTAATCACTCTCTACAACCGCCTGTAAAGAGATTGTAGCCAGGTGGGGTTTGGTCTCTTCTGCCATGCAACCAGCGACAGGACAAGAGGACACAGTCTTAAGCTGCGCCGGGGGGGGTTAGGTTGGACATCAGGAAAAATTTCTTCACAGAAAACGTAATTAGACATTGGAATGGGGTGCCCAAGGAGGCGATGGAGTCACCGTCACTGGACACGTTAAAGCNTGTGAGCAGCAGGACCAGGGCAGTGATTGTCCCCTTGTACTCAGCACTGGGGAGACCACACCTCAAATCCTGTCTCTTCTGAATCGAGCCCACTTCTGGGCCCCTTCACTACAAGCCACGAGGTGCTGGAGTGAGTCCAGAGAAGGGCAATGGAGCTGGTGAAGGGTTTGGAGCACAATTCCTACCATGAGACGCCGAGGGATCTAGGGGATGCTTAGCCATGAGGAAAGGAGGCTCGGGGGAAACCTAATCACTCTCTACAACCGCCTGTAAAGAGATTGTAGCCAGGTGGGGTTTGGTCTCTTCTGCCATGCAACCAGCGACAGGACAAGAGGACACAGTCTTAAGCTGCGCCGGGGGGGGTTAGGTTGGACATCAGTAAAAATTTCTTCACAGAAAACGTAATTAGACATTGGAATGGGGTGCCCAAGGAGGCGATGGAGTCACCGTCACTGGACACGTTAAAGCAGAGACTGGACATGGCACTTACTGCCACGGCCCAGCTGCCACGGTGGCGCTCGGTCATCGGCTGGACTCGTTGGTCTCGGAGATCTTTTCCCACCGATTAATTAACTCCGGGATTCGCCGCACCCCTACCCTGCAATCCCGCCCTCACCCAAGATGGCCGCGTGGGACTCAGCGCCCGCGTGATGCCAGTGGCACCGCGCGCCGAGGCGCGTGCAACGGTTACACCGGCAACCGCCGTGGCTTCCGCGCCTGCCCCGCCTCCCGCGGCTACGGCGAGCGGCGAGCGGCAGAAAGAGCCGGCGCCGGCGGGGGGCGAAGCGCCCCCTGCCCTTCCCTGCAGAGCCGGGGGCAGGTGAGGGAGACCGCCGGCCGGGAACTGCTCCCCAGGCTTGCCTGGCTGCACCGCCCCGCCTCGCCCCTGCCCTTCCCTGCAGACCCGGGTCCAGGTGAGGGAGACCGCCTGCCGGAAACTGCGCCCCCCGCTTCCCTGGCTGCACCTCCCCGTCTCGGCCCCGGCCGGCCTCCCACCGCCTCCCTTCTGCCCGAAGCGAACCCCGTTGTCAACAACGGCTCAGGAACAACGCTGTCTTTCCCAGTTCCAGGGGGGTGAGCGCAAGTCCTGCTCCTCCTCAGTCCTCCCCCAGGACCCCGCTTCAGGCAACATTGCAGCAACCGGGACTCAGGATGGGAGAAAGAGACAGGGCAAGACTGCCCACATTCAGTCACGGGTCTAGGAATGGGAGTGTGGGGCATGGATACAGCACAGTCCACGGCCAGCTGCTCTAGGGGTAGATGGGCAAAGCCTGCACAAATTTCAGCTGCTGCTGTCAGGGACCAAACCTTGAGCTGCACCGGGCGGGGAATGAGGACAGCTGAGGACAACCACAGTGCAGGCAGCGTGCACGTAAGGGGGCTCACCAACAGTGACTGGCAAGGAAAGATCGTAAGTCGGGTCTGGGATCCATCCAAGGGACTTCCATAGGGACAAAGCTACCTAGAATATACAGTCCAATTCACCCTAGGAAAACTAGTCAGTAAGTGAGGATCGGGCACTGATACAACTGCTGCATAGTTCAGACCAGTTCTGAAGGCCTGGGCCAGAGCTTAAGAAGGGTTCCTGTGATCATGCAGAAGGTGCAGGTAGGGCCAGTCATAGAAACAAACGCTATTAGTGCGTGCTTTAAGTGTGGCTGCAGCGTATTGGCAAAGGATGAGGTAGTGTGCTGTGTCTAGTCTGTGGAGACAGATGTTTAAAATACTTTTGTTCTTTTTCTGCTAAATATTGTAGCAAGGGTTCAATGATCATTTAGAATCTGAAGTGGAGGAATCTGTGCACCACCAGCTGCTGAACCACCTGAGGACCACACACCTATAGTTGAATCCTCACCATCACCAGTATCTGCAGCCCAGCCACCTGTAGTAGAATTGCCAGTGTCTGCAGACCACCTGGCTGTCAAGAAACTGCCACGTTCTGAGCACCGCTTCCTGCTCATTGTGTAGTCAGCATCCAGGGAAAGCTCACCTGAGATCAGATCACCTGTGGGTGAACTTCCAGGTTTCAAAGTCAAGATGTACACCTCTGAATCCACACAGGATGGCAGTAACACCGTTGAGACTGTGTTGTCAGCAGCAGAGATTACATTTGAATCAGTGGAGAATCCAGAGGCTTTTGGAGACCCCTATCAAGCTGCCATGAATTATGTGGAGGAACATAAAATTCTACAGATATTTCAGGTGAAATATATATTTCTCATCTCCTTCCAGAGGCTTACATGAGAAGCTTGTCCTAAAGTTAGCTTGAACTGAATTATCCCTTCCCCAGACCCCTTCTTGTCCTGTGCTTTCTTAAGTATAGACTTAAGAAAAAGCAGTAGAAGAGAACCCTTGATCATATTTGGTGTCTGAAGAGATTCTTGCTTTTTAAAATGCAGATGGCATTGGAATAGGAAGTGCAGGCACCCATCTATCCAAGGATCAATAATTCTTTCCTTCTGTCTGTCTCAGGATATCACAGAAAAACTGCTGTTCCATAAGCCTGATGACCCCTTGCAGTTCATATTGAAGGAGGTAGGGTGCCTTGCTGGGGCTCTGTGGGGACTGAGTCAGCTTTGCTGAGCACACCAGAAACAGCCCAGGACTGTTTCTCTGACTGCATATCTGCTGTCTTGGGAAGAGGAAGAGGAAAAGCACAGGAAGCAGTAGACGGCCTGGGATGCAAGGAACCATATGTCCTTTGAGAGGGAGGAAAGGTATGGGAGGGTGGAGGAAGAATGGGTTGAATTTGCTCTGGAACTGCCTGAGAGGTGAGGAAAGCTTAATGACAGAGGTCTCTGTGACCCTTCTCTAGCTGCTTCTGTCCCAAACTGGGAGGGAGCACTTTTTCTATCCACACTCCCCTATTCAAGAGAGCTGTCTCTGCTGATCCTGCAGGGTATTAAAACACAGATAATTCTAAGTCAGTGAAGTGAGGCAATAATTAGAGAAATGAGTTAGAAGTATGGTTTGCTTCTTGGGAGAAGGAGGAGGTTGAAAGAAAGCAAGCAGACAGAGGTAGAGTGAATGTCTTCCTTCATTGCCCTCTAGTCAGTCAGGAGAGGCACTATCTTTGAGGTTTGCTGCTGGGTTCATGGAGTACTAAGCACAAAATCTCCAGAGGAATGGCAAGGTCAGTTCTGGGCACCAGGGTGAAAGCAAATAAGCTCCCAAATGACTCTTTCCCTTTTCCATTTTCCCAGGTGCAGTCTTTGATAAATGCCAGGCAAACAGAACTGGAGGGACTATCAGAAGAGAACAAAGATGTGTAGGTGTTTCTAGAAGACGGCCTGTGCACTCCTTTTGGCCCCCATTGACCTTGCTGTTGTGGTATTGCCACACCATGCCTTCACAGCACCATGTAGTCATTGGCAATAACTTGGAAAATATATGCTTGTCTGTCTTTTGCCTTATTTCTCTGTTTTGTATGCTTGTGCTTCCCCTTGGGTTTAAATCCTGCAACCGAGTTTTGGGTTGGAATCACAGACCGATATCTAGGTGTGCATGGATCTGCATGCACATATGGCACATCTTGAAGAGGAAGGTCTGCTGAACTTCTATGCATATAAATGCATAAATCTCATATTTAGGCCACTCCAGATTGCCTTTCCATGCAGAGAAACCTCACAGCTCAGACAATGTAAGGACAAAAGCAGGTAGAGTTAAAAAGCAACCCTGAACAACCCACATCCTTCTTTTTTTTCATCTTGTATTGGTAGCTTTATGTGTCCAGTTATGCAGCAGCACTGATGCCTAATACTTTGATAGATTATGTCTGGGCTTTCCCTCTGCCCCCAGAGAGCTCCACTAATGCAAGAGGCTGTCTCTCTGCCTCTTCCACGCACTGAATACAGCTGTCTCACCCTTAATCATCACTGCTGGACACTGATCACTCTGCTTTTGGGGGTTGCCTTGCTTGTATCATTGTAAGTACAGTGATCTGAACAGTAAGCAACAGTTGAACACACCCTTTATGCTTTCAGAAAACATTGTCACTCAGGAATGTGGGAGGTGAATAAAACCAAACAAACCAAAACCAAGCAGTGGTAGGTAGCCCAGAGAATTAAGAGTCAAGGTACATTTCACAAACACATCATTTGAACTGTGTTTGATTTTTGAAACGCTTACAATCCTTGTTTTCATAATATCCAAGTGTCTGTTTCTACCCTGTAAAAAAAACTTCTCCTTCTTCTTGTCTCTTGCCTGATAATTATTGAAAATGTGCAACAGAGCATACTGTTATTTTGGCTTAATAGATTGTCTGTGTGCAGGAGATGCTGGGAAGGGTTTTTTGTGTCACTACAGGCTTTTCTCTTTTTTAGGTAAGTGCTCTAATTTCCTGATGAATGGTGGTGTATTCCCAAATGACTCTATGGCGATGAAGAGAGCACCATAAAAACTTCCATCTATCTATTTTTAAAAAAATAATGTATGATGATTGGGCTGTGTGATTCTACACAGCACAGCTTGGGCGCCAAAAGTCTGGGAATAACAAAAGCCAAGTATTTGGTATACAAATTCCATGTGTGAGATGAGTTTCCTTTCTATCTGAGTTTCTCAAAAAGGATCAGTTAACTCATGTGTTTCAAGATTGAAGGCAGGTAAGCACCCCTGTCATTCATAGGGCAGAGAGTTTTTCAAGGTTACTTTGAACCTAAAGATGGCTCAAGATTCAGATTAAATCTTCAATGGTTCTATAAGAGTTTTAATGTACATTTAGACATCTAGGTCCCACTGCAGCAATGAGATGCTTTTGAAATCCCTACTTACCTCCAGCAACTGGAAAAATCTGACACTGAGAATCTGAGATTGATCTGCTTACAAATTCTTGACCAAAAATGTATCAGGCTGAAAAACAGTGTATATGTGCCCTGTCCTAATGTATCTCTGGGGAACAGGAAATGTATGGAAGATGAAGATAGTGTTTGAAGCCTTCTCATCTCCATGGTCATTTGTCAGCACATTGTCCCAGGAGATGGAGAAGCTGACATGTCTTTGAATTTTGTTGTAGAACAGGATTAGGGTGCCCTGGGAAATACGCTGTGTATTTCCTGCCTCTGTCATTTGGGTATTGCATTTTGTTGTTCTCCTTTACTTACGAAAAGCTCTTGACCTGTAATACGTTCTCAGACTATAAGTATAGGCCTTCAACTTCATGTCAGCATTAAGGGAGTTATGCAAGGGAAGAGCCTTAATTCCTCTCTCAGGTAGGGTTGGAATGATCTGGAAAGCGGTCTTCTTACAGGTGACAGAAGTTTTGCAAGAGACATTGTACCCAGTGTTCCTCAGTAATCTCAGGACCACAATTTTCCTTTGGTGACCTGGTCACCTCATCTCATGCTAACAAAGTTGTTGTGTGGTAACAAGAAGTCCTCCCCAGTACACATAAGAGACAGCATCTGTCTTGTCTGTTTTTCAGAAAAGAGCAACTGTTTTCTGTTCTTTTCTTCTTATTGAGGAGAGATCTTTCTCCTTTGAGGAGCAGTTTTCTAGAAATGAATGAGGCTGTACCTAGGAAAGCTCTGTAGTCCTGGAGTTGGCATGTGTATATGGCATGAGACTGGGGAAGGCAGTGGGCCAAGGGGAGGGGGGATGCAAGGGTGGGGTGTATCATCTCTGAGCAAGGACTTTGACCAGAAATGGTGGGGAGCTTATCATGAGCTAAGGAGAAATGTCAATTCCTTCACCTCAAGCCTCTCAGATGATTGAACTTAATTTTATGAAAACAAAAATCACCCTCCAGAATGTTTGCAGATTGTGGTGTTTAAGATAGTGTCATACAGCTGTATTTTTTTAATCTGCTTTATTCTGAAAAATACACTCTAGCTCTACAAAACATCAACTTCACATTAAGGCACTGCTGTTTATGTATAAGAAGGCTTTTCTGTGCTGGAAAAAAAGAAGAAAAGTTAGATTAAAAATGGAAACTTTTACTGTAGTCTTAATTCCAGAATGACTGTCCCTTTTCCACAATTTCTTTCCAAAACCATTGGATCCTAATTTCTTCTTTGTAAGTGGACATTTATCAACATGACATTAAACTGTCATTAAATTTCTTTCCTTGAGTGCTCAGAAGGAATTAGCAGTTCTTCGTGTGTAACCGAAACTATTCCATAAAAGTCCTTATAGCACACTAGTCACAGCACATTTGAATGCCCTCCAGAGTGCTAAGCAACGTGACTAACATCTGTTGTTTGCTCTTTCTCCTCTCCACAAGGGAAATGGCTGTGCACTGAAGTGCATTCTTTTAGAAAGGGTGGTTTGGGGATTTTTTACCACACCTGTGTATTTCTGCATCCTTCTAATGGGTAAGTCCTGAAGTGGAAGGTGTGGAAGTTGGAGGTAGTTTGTCGTTCCCAAGGATGATTCCTCTGCATTATGAGCTAGGTACTGAGAAAACGCCTTATTTTTAAGGAAGTATTTTTTTTGTTCCTCCATGGACAGGCCCAGAGGTGCAACACGCAGTTCATCTGCCAAATGGCATGATCTTATGGTGCCCAGGCTGTTTCTTTTGTGAACCTTGTGCTCCTCCAGAGGCAGGACGCAGAGGAGCCAACCAGGAGGAAAGTGTAAAATAGGTCACTTGGACCAAAACATCAGTTTCTTTTTCTGCCATCTCTGTATGGAACTTGAAAAGACTTTGTTGTCCCAAGCAATAGTGAAGTTCCCTGTGTACTGCTTCTAACCAACGGGGAAAAAAAATGTTGTAACAGCTGATTAAAAATCTTTAGGAAAGTTCACACAGCCTCTGCTCTGGTTCTTAGGTAGGAGGGCACGGGGAAGATCTCTGTTCAATGGGCAGCTGCTTACAGCATGAGACATTTCATTGTGACTCACTGGATATGAATCACTGCTACATAACACCAACTTTAAGCTAGTTAAATGCCATTGATTTTGAAGTTTCACAATTGTGTGTAACTCATAGTAGGCAGCAGCAACTGATTTCATGTCTGAAACGGAAGAAAATAACCTCTGGGTAAAGTCCAACAAAGAGTTTAGCTCAAAGAGAACTCCTGCCAAAGACTGGAGAATGTGGAAGTACTTGGAATATACTGTGGCAAATTGATCAAACTCTGTCTGACGTGCCTCCTGGTTGTATTCCAGGGAAAGCTTCTCTTGACCATTCTTTCATCCAGATGAAATGCAGGAGAAAATGAAGAAACATTTCCTTAAGGTCAGGCATTATTATCCGTGGCTGCATTACTTTTTTGGTGACTGTCCTTATGGACAGACTGATGTAGCAGCATCAACAAAAGCTCACAGCCACAGTTTGACATACAATAATGAAAAGAAGAACTTTGAGTTGTTGAAGGGACATGGATTGGATGAATAGTCATTCATCATCTCCTGGAGAAAGGCAGTGTGCTGGAATGTCATTGCAGAACAGAAGAATTTAGGTGAAGCAGATGAAAGAGATTTCTGTATATATAATTCAACAATGGAAACTGACTGTGGACACCCCAGTAGTTGGTCTGGTTTAGAAATTCCTGGTATGAATTAATGGAGTGGCCCTTCTCCCTCAAGGCTATCATCTCAATTCCCCATGCAAGGCTATCATCTCAATTCCCCATGCAACTCCTCTCACAGATGGACAACTTCTTTGCCACAGACCTTATTGTTCTCAAGCACTAGGAAGGACATCTCCATGCCTTATTCATCCAGGAGTCTGGGGTAAACTGTCTTCCAGGGCAGAAAAGAGGAGAAACTGCTGGTGTCATCTTATAAACTGCAGTGAAATAATACCAGGAAAGAAACAAACAATGAGATGGACTCATTTCCTTTTTGACATTGTTACTTTGAGACCAAAATTAGCATCTTTGTCATTAAAGAGGGGAGAGGTGGAGGAACATAGGGCTGCACAGAGCCAGACATATGAAGGTGAGCAGCTATCTAGTGCAGTTCTCAAAAAGGGAAGCATTGTAGCTAAGGGAGTGCAACTCTCAGTTTACACTTGCCCTGCAAATTTCTCTATAAACTTAAAAATTTTTAAGGCAAATGTCTTATTTAAAATCATGTGTTTCAACCTTAAAAAGTATTATTAACTGGGAGGCAGGATCCATGTTAGGGTTAGGGAGTGTGTAAGGAAAAGAGGTGGCCTCTGTCCTTCCTCTTCCCTGTCCTTCAGCTTAACTTCTGGCATGAAACAGGAAATGGGTGAATAAAGGCATGTGTAATACTGCAGTTCTTTGTTAATGGAAAAAACGCATGTCATACCAGCCTTTGAAGAGAAACAGTTCCCACCTTGAGAAGCTTTTGGAGTTTGGAAAGGTGAGTAGACATTAGGGGGAAGGCTGTATTGCGTGCATGTGAATGGTCAAGAGACTCAGAGGTTTTTAACAGTGACTCAAATTTGAATAAACATCATGAGCATCACAGTCCCTCTGAAGAGCAGATCAATGCCAGCTCTATCCCACTATTGTTTTAAGCGTACCCTTGGGTCTAGCGTAGTATCCTGCCTCCTTGCAAGGAGATTCAGTGAAGGACAGCATTGCCAGTTTGCTGAAACCCCACAGTACTGAAAGCAAGCAGTGCCCATTGGAGAACCCAGTTTTTGGCCCTGTTGTCTGAATCCCTGAAAGCATAACAGAGCTATCTTGAGAGACTCCTTGACTGTGGTGTGATGCCATGATGCCAATATATGTTTGCCTTGGCAGATAGGAGCGCATATGTGAGAAGTTTAGCAACAGCTCCCTATGTTTTGCCCTGTTAGATGTTTAAATATTTGTAAATGAAGAGCAAAGCCATTTAGAAAGGTAGAAGCTGAGCAGGGTCCAGCACAACTACAGATCGAATAACTTTTCCTAGTTAGCTTCCATAAAACTCTTAGTAGTTGTTCTAAGCCTCCCTGGCTTTTCAAAAATCACATGTGGAAAATCAGCATTGGAGTAGCAGGTTAAAAAGCATCTTGAACTAAATAAAACAGAATAAAACATAATCTCTCCTATGTGTGCCCATGAGAGGGCAGCACAGACCGGCTGAGCCTTTGCTAAAGGCTAAAGGTATGAGTTTGCATCCAGCCATGGAGTAGCTACAAGCAGAGGCAAAAAGATCTGTGTAGAAGGGCTGGATGGCCTAAAGCACAAGCTCATCCGTTGTACACCTAAAACCGAAATCCAGGTACAGGCTGGTACAGTTTTGACTGAATCAGACCCCAGGTGCATGGCAGTGTCCAAGTCTCACAGACTTCTCAGGGAAGTTTCCAGTTATGTACTGGAACCTTTAAAGAGTTTCAGTGGAAGAATTTTGGACAGTGCCTATAGTTCTGTTAAAGCAATGAGTCGGTGTGAGACATCAGCCACACCCTTGCCAAGACAGAGGCTGTCACCCCAGGAGCACTATAAACTTGCCTGAGGCGGGTGCTATTTATTTTCCATTGCAGTGTTGCACCAGCCAACACCCCTCTGTTATTCCCCATTCCTCCCGCTGCCAAAACTCTTGTGATGCAGCTTTAATTGTCTGTCCTCCCTCTTTCTGCTGGGTGTTCCAGCCCTCTGGCAAGGTGAGTGGTGGAAATGCTCAGATAAATGAGACATATACTTGCAGCAAGTGTGTTGGAAACTGGGTACTGACAGGCAACCATATGTAGATGGCAGTGCTCCACTGCCAGCCCTTTGTGGCCTCCTCCATCAGATGCAGCTAATGCAGAGCAGGCAAGCAGTGGGTTTGGGAGGAACGAGGTATCCTCAAACATCCTTCAATAATAAGCTGGAATCAATGTTCAAGTTTCTTTGGCCCCTTGCAAACAAGCAGTAAATGCCCCCAAACAAGATCTCTTTGAAGCATGTTGTGGCTCATGACTGACAGAGTGGATTTTGGAGGAGAAGATTTTAACCGTGTAGGAAGAACAATGCAGTCACTAGATCCAGACAGAACAGCTTGTTCCCAGTCTGTTAGGGGAAACACAACTGAACCAACAGTAGTAAAGGACCATCATGGTGCCAGGGCTGTTCAGGAGCTGGGACCGCATCCTAATGGCTGTATTGACACTGACATATGGAATCTTTCAGAGGCCAGGTTTCATAACCAAGAGCAATACAGAGACATTGTCTAGCAGACTTCCCTGGACAGCCTTTTAAAGAAGATATCTAAAAGACAAGCAGAAAATTTCTGCCTTCTCAAAAGTCTTTTCTCCTGCCAAAGATCTCTGCAAATCCCAGGCAATTGTTTGCCAAGGCACAATGAGATTTCTATCCTCCTGTAATCCTTCCCTGTGAGCTACTGTCCTAGGAAGACAGG
Organism: Aegithalos caudatus; assembly: GCA_013389925.1. Classification (NCBI taxonomy): domain Eukaryota; kingdom Metazoa; phylum Chordata; class Aves; order Passeriformes; family Aegithalidae; genus Aegithalos; species Aegithalos caudatus. The sequence continues at coordinate 103,191 of WEIU01000394.1, read as the reverse complement.
CTGCGAGAGGCTGGGGGTTTCAGCTTGGAGAAGAGGAGGCTTAGGGGAAACCTCATTTTAGCCTTCCAGTACCTAAAAGCGGCTTATAAAAGGAGGGAGATGGACTTTTTATATGAGAAGGTAGTGATAGGACAAGAGGCAATAGCTTTAAACTGAAAGAGGGCGGGTTTAGATTACATGTTAGGAAAAAATTCTTTACTCAGAGGGTCATGAAGCACTGGCACAGGTTGCCCAGAGAAACTGTGGCTGCCCCATCGCTGGAAGTGTTTAAGGCTGGGCTGCATGGGGCTCTGAGCAACTTAGTCTAGTGAGCGGCATCCCTGCCCAGGGCAGGAGGGTCAGAACTAGAAGATTTTTAAGGTCCATTCTATGATTCTGTGATTCTATGGTTGCCTGTGGCCACTCCTCTTCAGAGTGAGCTCACCTGCCCTCATCTGAAGATGAGATGCAAGAGAACGCCCATGTCCTGTTTTCTGGCCTCTTTATGCCATCAAGGGTGTTGGATGTGGAACATCACTCTTGGGTTTGGCTCCCCTTCCATGCCAGGAGAAACTCCTGCTGGTGGGAGGGGAGTCAGGGCATCCCTGCACTCTCCCATGTTCCTCCATGCTTATTTTATCTTCTGGTTCTTGTGTGTAAAAAAATATGACCTCTGGGTTGCTGAAAGACCTGGGTGACATCAGCAGCTCTAAGGTGCAGATTTTCCTTTGCAGAAATTGGCCTTGGCCATGTGTGGAGCGTCTCCTACAAATTTCCTTCATAGTCAGCAGAGTAAGAGGCATCCTTAGGGTCAGATTTAGAGCCCAAATCTCTCTCAGTGAGTACAAGAAGGCACCCTGAGGGTGTGCTTTATTAACAGTAGTAGCAGCCAATAGAGATTAAACTTTACGAGAATCCACTACTTCTCTAGGCTTTTGGGTTGAGACCACTGAGGAAGAGAGCCAAAGCAGCTGGTCTAATTGTTAGCAGCAGAGTACCGAGATTTAATTTGTTACTGCCTTTACCCACAGGTGCAAATACCATTATGAGCACTAGCCCAAAACTCCCTGGGCAAGCAATTCCCTGCCTGACCTCAGTTCTCTACCAGACAGAGCAGCTTTCTCCAAGCTGTTTTTCCTTTCTGCTTGCTCTCATATCAGGAGAAACATTCTCTTCTGAAAGGCTGAAAGTACAGATTTTCGTGCAATCTCATTATTCCAGTAGCTTGGAATTTACACAACCACCAAAAATTGCAAGTTTTAATGACACCAAAATACAGATGTGGTTATAAGCTATAAGAATAAAGCAACCCTACAAAACTGGAAAGATAAGGTGTATCCCTCTCCTAACCCAAAATATTAAAAAACCCCAGTCCTTGAGAGTGTGCCCTATAAGCATTCTTCTTAGGAACAAAGAGTGCAATACCATATTCATTGCTAAATCCAAAACCCCAGGATTACTAGCATCACAAAGGTGCTTCTATCTGTGTACTCTGTTATGCTCTTTGCCAAGGTAGCTGAGGTTTCAGATGGAAATTACCGACTGCATTCCACATCATACCAAATATATACATACAGTTCTGCTTTTCAGCCTATATGTTTGCAGGTTTAGCTGGGGTGGCCAACCCAGTGGCCCAGTGGTTTATCCTAACCCACTATAATTAGCCCATGGTTGTTCCTCATGGCATGCCATTTGTCTCCCCACACTCAGCACTGTTTAGTAAACAATTTCAGAGACAGAGTTGCTGTCCTCTGATCTCACTAGGTGGTGTTCACTTATTTATTCTCTGCACCCCACAGTTATTCCTCTCTCTTGAGGTTGTGAGGTATAGAAGTGGCAAAAAAAGGGCAAAAATGTTGTCAAAAGGGGGAGGCAGCTGTAGCAAATAACACAACTCAACTGGGGAGGCATGAGGCAAGACTGGCAGGAGGCCAGGCCAGCTGCAAACCCAAGAGGCACAGTGGACATCTGTCCCCACCGCCTGCATCCTCACCCCCTGTGTGGATGCACTGAGATGGGAGAGGAGGCAGCCATTAGGAATTCCCTTCTACTCCGGGGAGGAGCTGGCTCCCAGCCATGGCATGTGGAGGGCTTGGGTGGCAGACACAAGCCTCAAACCCAAATCTGGCCCAGGGAAGGAAGGTCAAACTGCAGACTGGGAAGCAGCTGTTCACAGCCCTCCCAGGAATGCAGGAGCAAAGCTGGGTGGCAGGAATTGGGGCTGGGGCCACTGGGAGCAGTGCCCTCAAGGAGGAGGTTGCTGACCCAGCTGATGAGGTTGGGACTCTACCAGGAAAGGTGGCAGCCCCTTCTGCAACAGGGATGGTTGGCTTTACTCCCAGAAGTGCTGCCATGAACTTGCCACCATACACTGGAGAGAAAATCATTGAAGAAATCCCCTCCGTAGGAAAAACAGACAGTGTGTGTCAAGCTGAACCTGTGCATGGGAACATGGGCTTAGCCAACACTGAAGCCACACTGGTAGGGCCAAGGGATTTCCTAAGCCAGATCCCACAACTATGAGCTTTGATCTTACCGTGCAACACTGCAAATGCAGTCAGGAGCCCCTGCTCATGGATGGCAGTGGTTCCATCATGACTCTGACATGAGGGAGTCACAGAGATGACTCCTGGGAGTCTGCTACTTTGACCATAAGCTCCTTTTTCTTTCTGTGTGCTTGCTCCCTCCCTAATTCCTCCCTCTCATATTATCTCAGCTTTAAATCATTATTTCCATGCTATGAAGGGAAGAAATTCAAAGGAGTCAAGAAGGCAGTAAAGTATTCTTAGAGGTGAGTGGAACCAACACACTGGAACTAAGCACAACATCTAATCAGCCCTTCTCAGCAACTTTGGGCATCCTCCAGCATGCCTTCCATGCCAATTTTGAATAAACACAGCATACTTCCTGACAGGCATGTTCTAACTTTGTCCTGTCACCCACTAAGCACGTTGCAATAACCAAGTGATAGATCTCCTGAGAAATTTCATTTTCCACCTCCATCTGAAAATAGGCCAGGCAGTGGTCTCAGCATCTGACTGTCCCTGCAGATGAAACCCCAAATGGCAGCATGTCTTCACTCTCAAGTCCTACTTTGCCTTTAACTTACTTGCAGCAGAGGTGTGCACGTATGTGGAGCTCTGGCTGGCTACACAAAGCACACACCTGTGGGGGTTTGTGCCTCTGCACATACACACGTATGGTTCTGTGCAGGGTGTGCACACTCAGGAGTCTGGAGCATTCACAAGTACAAGAGCTTGCACAAATGTATGGGTATGGCTTTACAGAAGTGTTGGTCCATCTGAAGTAGGCCAGCATAGACACAGTCCTACAGGGAAGGCTAAAACAGCTACAGGCACCCCACTAGAGGTACCCACTTGGGAACAGGGGCTTCCCAGCACTGGCTTCTCAGCCCCACTGTGCTCCCTCCCCAGACAAAGTCTGTCTGACCCTCTGCTCTGCACAGGCATCCACGTAAACTTGTAGTCTGACCTTGTTGGCACAGACCAAAAGTAATGCAAAGAAAAAAACAAAACTACCATCTCAGGCCTCTCCTTTCCTATATCAAATTTCTCTCCAGAGATCATAAAAAATATTCTTACCCAGATTCTAAACCAGACTAACAAACTGTGGGAGCCAAATGGTGATAGCAGCTGAAGGGTGACTACCAACCAGTCCAGCATAACCTACTCTTCCAGCCCAAACAAGGATTCATTCTAATAGTTTTTTGCAGTGTCCTGGACAGAGCTACAGAGCTGCAAGAGCTCAGTTGCACCAGGGTTCTTTCCAAGCAGCCACTTTCAGTGCTGGTGATTGACAAGACTAGGAACTTCACTGCCAGCTTCCCCTTCCCTCTNTTTTTTTTTTCTTTTTCCCCCAAGACAACAGTATTCACACAGTTGCAGCCTCTTTTCTCCTCCCAGCTGAGTTGTGATGGGGTGTTTTACCACAGCAGTCTTTTGCCTAATCACTGCCCCAAGATCAGCCTGACTGTGGTGCTCAGGAGATGGATGCACTACTTTTTCCCCTGCCAGCTACTCTCAATGTCCAACAACAATGATGGGAGCCTGCCTTCCTAGAGCCCAGGACACCAGCTGGTGTGAAACACCTGGTCCCACCAGCATTGCCAAAATATTGAGTGGCAACTGCACCAAAATAGACTGCATGGGTTGTAGGGAGCAAAATTATTGGGCAAGGAGGTCTGAGGCAAATCTGCATCTGCATCTGTATTCTTGAGGACCCAAGGGACTATTTTCTTGTCCCTTTCTACTAGATCAGGCTGGCTGCAATGGCTGGGTCTCCTTTTGCTTTGCCATGATACCTCATACAACTGGAAATGCCAAGAGTACTGTCCTTTTTTCAGGGTTAAATCTCACACAGATCTCATGGGAGAGCAGGATCTCTCTTCAATTGTCTACAAGTACTAAGGGATCCATAAGACTTCAGAACTATTGCTCACTAATTTCACACAAAATATTTGCCAGGATGGCCACCAATAGGACATATACGTTATTTTTGTGTTTGTTTTTACTTGTGAAGGGCTCTAACATCATGGAACTCCAATTAACCTTCCCAAGCCCGTTATTTATTTGGCTGTTTTTTGCATCAGCAGATGAACAACAACAAGTACAACCACCTGTGCTTTTGCCAGAGACATGTTCAAGGCACCAGTAAAGTGAATCATGACTTTTGGCAAACTAGTGCTGGAATGAGGGAGGGAGGGGAAGGTGAATTCCTTTTCTGTTGTGTTCCTCTGCCCTAGCTGTTCTCAGTTCATCACAGGCCTATTAATATATATATATATATTTGTGCTTGACTTTGCTCCATCTTAATAGGACTAACTGTATGAAAAATCCAGAGTGCCCAAGGAAATGGAATATTCTCCCCACTTTTCATCTCCTCCACAGTGCCTTGCAGAGTAGCCAACATTTACACTTCTGTTTCCAAAAAAATCCCAAGCTGAATAAAACAAAAATGGATCCCACCCAAACCACTGGATTTTTCCCATGCAACATAATTAAATTAAAATACTAAAATTAATTTACTTTCTTTTTCTATTCTGTACATTCTTCTTATACTTATGTTCAAACAGAGATCCAGCAATCCTTGTGTATTTACATCCTTCTAACTTGCCCATCCTCTTTAAAGTTCAAGTACGTCTATGAGTGACTCACTCATCCACCCTTTTGAGAGTATAATAATAGAAATTCTTTAAAGCTTTGTGTTTTCAGCACAACGACATTCCGATATGATCTAAGAATCACAGAGACACCCTCCAGTCCCAGGAGGACTGGGGAACAGGTTTGGCTAGAAAGAAAAGTTTTCCTCATGTGATGGGCACCCCACCAATCACACAGCACATTCCTCAAGCAACCTGGGCTCTTTAAAGAGGAGTGGAGGTGGGAGAAAGGGGCCTTTTCAGATTTGCAGGTGGGTTGGGATTTCTGCTGGGAAGCATCACGAGAAGAGAGCGGTGAGTGCCTGGCTTTGGTCAATGGTCTTCCTCCTAAAGAGGCATGTGAGCCATGACTGTCTATTAGGAGAAAAGACAGCTCTTATGTTTAATGATTTTTATTTTAGTCTCTGGACTGGTTTTGGTATGTGGGAGTCTGGTAGCTGGATAAGGTTAACTGCAGGAAATTATTAAGTATTTAATTTTTCTTACCTTAGGCTGTGTCTTTTCTATGGCTCTTTTAATTTGTTTCATATTTTTTTCTCTTAAAGACTGGGGAGGAGGGAATGGAAAAATTAAATTTGTTGTAAATCTGAGTGATTTAAAAAAAAAAAAAAAAAAAAAAAAAAAAAAAAAAAGGAAAAATTATAGAGGAAGACGAATCTTGTAGTTCCCCCTCACTTGTGAAAATAGGAAAGTTAAAAAAACCCTCTTGTTTTGGCTGTGCTGAACTAATAAAGGAGAGAGGAAAAACCTACCTCCCAGCTCTACTTCTGAGGTAATTATGCCTGACGATGATTTACCAGCCACACCACGGTTCACACAGGCTTCATTTCATAGCAATCTCTGCAAAAGGAAACTTAATTAGTTTGTGACCCCTGCTTGATGCTGAGCTATGCTTTTGCTTTATTCTTCTCCCCTGGTAGCACAAAATAACTGTCTGCCTCTTCCATTTCTGAGTGTGGTTGACTCTTAGCACACAAGCAGTTTTCTGTCAGTGGTGGCTGCATTTCAGGGGAGGTGGAGCTTTGGGGAAAGTCCAGCAGGGCAGGAGGAGTGCGTAGGTTTGTGTCCACTGGAGATGTTTGCTTTAAAATAAGTAAACAAATGATGAACTGACATTTGTAAAACGTTCAGCTTCTTACAGTGGAGTTCAAGCGATTCATCATTAACATATTAAATTACATCCTCTTTAAAACGGTGTAATTCTCAAGGCGTCCCAGGCATTTGGAAAATACCTTCTTTTTAAGGCCCTTAGGGGCTAAATTTTCCATTATAACCAATTTTTTTAAAAAAACCCTAAAGTAAGTTTATTGCTTGATGCATCGGGGTCCACAGGAGGTCTGGGTGCGGGCAGATCTGTGGCTCATGGAGGCTTCCCATGGCACTGGCGCTGGCCTCGCCACAGCACCTCTGGCAGCGGTTCCACCTGGATGACTTCCCTCCATCAGCACCCCAGGGCTAGCCCGGGCATCCTGCTCCTGCCTGTAGAGACATGCTCTCCTGCTGGGCTTGGACAGGAGGGGTGGTGCCCAGGCTTCCTCCCTGTGGGGCTGCATGGGCAGGGACCAGGATCCTGCGGCCGAGCAACTGGGTTTGCTCAGCTGCGCTCGAGTGGTGCAGAGCCCGTGAGTCATAAAACAAATGCATCCTTTGTCTCTGCCTCCTTGCACCAGGGCATGAGAATGCAACGCCCTGAGCAGGGACACTGAGGGAAAGGGGGGTAGCAAGGGGTGATCTGAGGCCACCATGCTGAGAAAACTCCAGGAGCAGGGTGTAGAAGCAAATCATGCTCACACGTATGTTTTGGGATGTCCCTTTGTCACAGTGCTTGACAACTAGCACAAAAGGCAAGGCAATCAAAATGCCACCGGGGTCTGTGTTGGGCAATGCCAAATGAATTCTTACCCATTGGCTTTTTGGGCTAAAGATGAAGTAGAGCAGGCTAAGAAGGGGGAATCCATCTGTAAGGCCACTGAAATCCTGTCCCAGACTATAGAAACAGGGTGTGGAGGCTTCAAAAGATTGACCAGCGCAGTCTGTGTGAGGGGTGAACAACAGACCCCAAATTCCATTTGAATACAGGAATTGTTGCCAGAAGAGTGTCCTTTCAAAGCCTGCATGAGGTTTTTGCCTAAAATACAAGGACAGAAGCCAGCCTCTGCAGAAAAGAGCTTCCTTTTCATCTCCCTCAGTTGTGCTCAGGGTCTCAGGGATACTGAGAATAAAGAAAGCGAGGGGAGGTCAAGAAAGTTTCAAGGGTATGGAAATAATAGATAGTCTGCAGTTTGTGGGGCACTAGGGGGAGGCAAGGCTTCAACTTCTCCTGGGGTCTGGCAGGTTCAGCTGTATCCCCATGAGTGTAAGGGGTGTTTTGAGGGTGTGAGGAGAAAGGAGAGGGGAGAAGTTACAACCAGTTGTACTGGTTGTGTCCAGAATGTCAGGAAGAGTAAGAAGTATGTGCCTCAGGAGGGTCACAGGGGGTTTTGGTACAATAAGAGCCACAGACACCTTTCCAAAGCTGCTTGGAGCAGAATCTGTGGTAGTGATAATTGAATACCTCAGATCTAGATAGGTCACAAATAAATTGCAAGGTTTCTAGGATGTGCCAAGGAACACCAGGTCAAGGTTGAAATTCCAGATCCTGGCTGCCTTCTTATCTGGAACTTTTGGATAATGGTTGCAGGAGCTCCAGTTTCCTCAGAGGTTTCCCTGAAGCCCCAGGAAACTGCATTTGGGTCATAAAACTAATTTTAACAAGCCCAAGAAGAAGGCTCCTCTACCTCCAAATTCATTTGTGTCTGCAGGCAGAGGCTGCTGGCCTGAGGGTTGGGAGGAGCGCTGCCCACCACTGTCACACCCCGGGGTGCCTGTGGGTTACATCTGTGCACAGCCTGCCTCGGGCACACCAGCCAAGCTTGCCTCATGCCTCTGTAGTCATGTACCTGTGCCAACTGCTGTGCAATCTGCTCTTGCTGAAAGTACCTCACCTCTGAGGCATGAGGAGCAGGTGGAAAGCTCCTGATATCCCACAGCTTCTCCTCTGGGACAGGCTGGAGGATTGGCTCTCCAGCTGCCCAGCTGTTGTCGTGGTCTTGGAGCACCTGCCTGGTCTCTAATCACTGATGGTGATACTGGACCATCTGCAAGGGAGAAGAGGTCAGACAATGGGTTGACCCATGTGGCACAGGTTAATATATTGGACACCAAGAAATGAACTCTTTTGGCACCAATCACTTGGAGGCAGAGGGATAATTCATAGAAATATGGCAACACTGGGGTTTTTTTAGGTTTAGAGTAAATCCTTTCTTCCTTCCCTTTTCCTCTTCCTGGTCTCTCTACTTCCCCCTGCATTGCAATCTCTGAACTTAGTTAAGGTACTGAAGAACGTTAGGTTGTCTGGAAACTTGCCATTTTCCAGCTGATACCTGTGGTGGTGGCTGTTTCCAGGTTTCCTCACAACCATAGTAGCCCACTGGACATAGGAGCCCCCCAAGAGAAGGTGATTGCTTTCTCCAGTTAATGTGACTGCAATAATACCCGCTCAAGGGGAGAAAGGAATGACCCAGGTTCTGCCTGCCAAGGAGGAGAAGGGAGCCAGCTAGTGGAGAGGCAAGAACTTGGGCTGAATGGACAGCCGACATACAAGGTGTGAGTGCTGTTGTTACACTGAACAGGGTAACACACTCAACTTTGCTTTATACACTGCAACTGGAGCAGATCAGCTTTTCTATGTAGCAGTCAGAGTTCAAGTGCCTGTGTTCAAGCAGGAAAGAGTTCCTTGCTTTTTGGACTGCTGCCTGGCTTGTGATGTCCCTAAGATGGCAATAACTAAAGGGCTTTTTCATATCTCTGGAGTTAGCAGCACAGAGGTCCATGAGCCAGGCAGTAGTCTCTCCAGCTTTCAGATGAGTGGAGGACCAGGATTCATCTTAGCTTTGGCAGACTGCAGTGTTGTATTACAGAACACATGGCTGAACATTGGTCAAACTCAGGTTTGACCTGCAAGACAGCCCCTGGGCACTCTGGCTGCTCAGGAAGTTTGGCAGGGACAGAGATCCAGGTTGACCTCATGACCCTGCCATTTTCAAATACAGAGCCAAACAGTTTCATATATATTGGATCTGGCCTCCAAACACCCTTCCGGGACTAAAAATATCTTCTCAATTTAAAAATAATGGCCACATATTATTAAAAAAATCCTACACATACTATCATATAAAAATACTTAGGCACTTTGCCGATATAATGGTGAGAGTACTGGAGATGTCTGCATGCCTAACCCTCAAACCACTGCATAAGGACTGGCAGGAAGTGCCTGGTTTTCATCTGTCGCTGTTGGAAGTCCTGCATACCCCAAAAAGGGCAGCTGCTGAGGAGGAAGGAGGTAGCATTGTTAGAGAGGTCTCACAATGCTCTGTTTCTCAGAAAACTCCCCTTCATTGACAGCTTTGTCTGCTCATACTTCCCAACTGCTTCTTTGAAGAATTGTGAAGTCAGTGGCCCCAGCAAAAGAGAGGCACAAGTGCAGGTACTCTGGCAGAAGAAGGACGTTCAAGCAGTTTTTCCTGTTGTCTGCTCAAGCTGGGCTCACTGCAGCGTTTCTTTTCTGATTTATATTTTCTTAACCACCTGGTAAATGCAGTTGTCTCAGTACTGGGGTTTTCCCCCTTATCCTCTCCATGCACATGTGCTCCATCCCTTTGAAAGAAAAACTTGATGGGCTGTGGTGTCCAAGCTTCTTTCTCCAAGAGGTCTCACACCTCTGACTGATGCCTTTATGCTGCTCTCTCTGGACGGGGATGAATTTGATGCAGGGCACCTGACCCTAGACTGCAGGATATAGCACTCTCAGAAATTCAGTAGGAATGCTACTCAGCCTGGCTCCCATGAGCCAACTGCAACGTGAGCTGCCCCTTCCCTACTTCCTTTCCTTCCTCACACCCAACTTGGGAGACTCCGCTCCCATTCCCAGCAGAGGTGGGAGATGGGGCTACTCTTATCAAAGTCCTGTGCTGTAGGTGTGTGTGGGATACAGCTGGAGCACTGTTGTTACCAGTTCAGTCCCATGGCGGTGCTGGTCAAAATGGCCCAGGGTAGCATGGCCTGCAGGAACGCTGGCTCCTTTGGAATAGGGGTGAGGTGAGGGTGTGAACTTGTCTCCATCCAGATGTAGTTGGTGTTTCTGGCCGAGTAGAAATGACACACCATGAGCTGAGGTTCTTGTGAGTGCTGTTGTGAGGATGGAAATCCTACCCAAAAGGGAGCTGAAGACAATAGCTGTTCCCAAAGTGGTCCCAGTCTTCTGTAGTTCAAGTATCAGGGAGAGTTTGAGTTACCAGATTAATGCCTGGGGAGGTCTCCTCTGAAACCACCATAAAGAAGGGGATGGGAGGTGTACAGTCAGGCTGGCAAATTCTGTCTATCCTTCTCTTCATGGATAGTTTGTGTTTCTGAGTGAAGCATATCGTACCAGTGATTTAATTGAAGACTGTGTTTGTTTTTTTCTAGGTTGCATGAAGAATTAAAGATGGCAAAAAGTGATGATTGTGTACACATCTTGCAGGGTCTGTTAGTCTTTGGGAATGTGGTCATTGGGGTAAGTGAAGTGGAACAAGTATGGGTGGAGGCTTCCTTCTAATATGACGCTCCTTAAAACAGAAGTTCTCTGTCTTCACATGTGAAGTCCACACATAAAAAGCGTGAAAGAAGACAATAAGGAGAATTCTCCTAGATAATTATTTGGGTGGGAAAGGGAGAGCAGGGGCAGATCCACAATACCAAGATGGGTGCTAGGGGTGCCTTAGCATTGTCAGCAAGAGGAGACCAACGTTTTTCTAGCCACCTCCCTCCATAGTGATGGAATTTTTTCTTAACATCCTCAAGTCCTAGGCCTGACCTCTCAGATCAAGGCTGGGTGAGATTTGAAAGGAAATCCCAATACCAGAGATTTTAGAGCTGGGCAGAGGAGGAATTGGGTAGCTTCCACCTGGCAGAAAATTGAATGAAAGGAAAGCAGTCTACACCTGTTTCTGTCTTTGCTATTTCTTTGGGGGACCTTGATCTAATAGGTTTCTTGTGCTTCCCAGATGTGTGGCATTGCCCTGACAGCAGAGTGTATCTACTTTGTGTCTAACCCCCACGGTCTCTACCCTCTGGTGAAAGCCACAGAAAACAGTGACATCAATGCTGCTGCCTGGATTGGCATCTTTGTTGGCCTTGCACTCTTCGCACTGTCTATCCTTGGTATCATTGGAGTCATTAAGGCCAGCAGGACCTTGCTGATGCTGGTAAGTGTAGCAAAATTTGCCTTCCTACTGCTGCCAAACTGAACAAATGCTGCCTTAGTGTCCCTGGTCACCTTGGGAATCAACCAGTGAGCAAAAACAGCTTTTACACTCATAAGGAGCCAAAGGTTCTTCTTAATCATGGCTGTGGTGTCCCAGAGGGTGAATCCTGTGAAGACTCATGCACAAGAAGCTCCTGAACCAAGCTGAGAGAATTAATGGAGATAGCCACAGTGAAGGTTTGATTGGCTTGACCCTGACCTTGCCCTGAAGCAATGCAGTAGCACTTGTGCAATCACATAGAGCTGTGATGTGGTTTAGATCTTTGTTTCTCCCCACTGCTTTTCAGCTGTCATACACTATTCAGTTTAGGAGCTGATAAGTAATGTCTTCTGTACAAGGCATTAGTAAGTGTCAGGATACCAAATATGGGTGCAATCAAGAACATAAGCCATCAGCAGGCAGGCAGAAATTAAAGGGGTGGGGACAGAGCTTTGGATAAGCCAAGGACAATGTTAAGATGTAGACAAATCTCTGTACAATGTCTTACTTATTCATTTAGTTTGGCAGGGGCAAAACTTAATTGGTGCTTGCATTAACAAAGCATAGAGATGAAAACTGAAATGAGCTCTCTTGTAGATTACTGTGGGGCTGCAGAGTGTCTGTTTTAGACAAGAGGCACTCAGAGATCTGAACTCTTGGGCCAGGGAATATGTCAGCAAACAGCTGAGGAAGAAGAAATCCCTTAACTCTGAGTTTTGGTGTCTTGGCTGAAACCCAAGGCTCTGGTTTAGGATATATGAGAGGGTACAAGGGACAGAAGCTGGGGTAAGTAGGAAAAAATGGCTTAAATCAGAGAACATTGTAAATGTGGGAGGAAAAACAGATACATGAGAACTCCAAAGAAAATACAGAAATTGTCAAAGAGATTATGCTGAAAAGGGAAAAGAAAGAGTGGAAGAGACTATGAGAAGTGACCCTTATAATCTGTTCTTATGAAGGGTCTTTGGTCACAGTATAAGAGTGTTCAGGAAATCTGATGATGAAAAATCAGGGGGATCTGAATAATGCCCTAAGCTCCACCTTCCCTTTCCCCAGCGTATAGTCTCTCCTGCTAGGAGTGAACAGCTTCCTGCTGAAAAGCTTATAGCTGGTAAGTGGAAGTGAAAGGAGGACACATGACACAAACATAGGTTGCTAATGAAACGCAACAAAGAAAAGGACAAAGTATTTTCCATGAAGGCAGGGCAGTCTTAATGCCATGAGGTTCTGATGAAATCTTGTCTGTGAGATGGAGAACAATTCCAGTCATTCACCTTCAAAAAAGCAGATTGCAAATTAAAACAAGCATAGGGAAAGTCTGTGAGAACATTCAGGCTGGGTGAGAGGGAATATGATAGCCTGGCCACCTTTGCATCAAGCAGGGTTTCTGGCTTAATCGTGAAAAAAATGCTGAACTGTTTCTCCAAGAACTAATTCTGCTCTCTTTCTCCCACAGTACATCATTCTGATGCTGATCACTTTTGCATTTGAAATGGCTTCTTGCATCACAGCTGTGACTCATAGAGACTCTGTGAGTATTTCTTTCCTTACAATATTCTTTTGTATTCTTTTAACTGCACTGGGAAACACAAGTTCTAGGGCACGAAGTCATCCTGTTCAGCGTAGTCAATGTGATAATACAGTGTAAACTCACAGGACTACTGCTGAGCAGAAGACAGCTCCATAAGGAAAAAACTCCATCATTATTCTAATCAAAGAAATAACTTTGTTCTTTCTAACATAATTTTGTTATTTTTAACATTTAAAAATGTTTACAACCTTGTAGTTAAGGAAATAATAGCGTGGGTTAGTTGAATCATCAATAGAGTGTTTAGTCTTTCAGCTACAGACTGATTAATCTATCATACACAGGGAAGAGAAATCTTCAGCATTGCCCCAGTGTTACTGGTGAGGGAAAGATTACATGGGTTATTTGAGATACTGTGGGGAGGGAAATTATTTGTGGTGCTTTAGTTCCAACATACCAAATGCAATCCATAGCTTCTGCACAGCTCTTGTGATCTACATCTAGTAGTGCCTGCTGGAGATCTTCATCTTTGTTGCTCCTGCTCCTCAAATACTGTTCTTTATTCTTGTGTGTAAAACCAGAGGAGAAGCAACATTCCTGTTCTCCAGCAGGACACTGAAACAAGAAAACAAATCCTCCCCAAATAACCCTGGATTTGCTTTACACAGCCTCTTATTTACATAGTTTCTGCATTTTTCTCTGTTGGTTTTTGTTTGTTTGTTTGTTTTGGGAGGTCGGTTTTGTGGTTTGTTTGTTTGTTTGTGGTGTTTTGTTTGTTTGTTTGTTTTGGGGGGGTTTTTGTGTGGGTTTTTTTGGGGGGGTGTTTTTTTTGGGGGGGTTGTTTTGTTTTGTTTTGTTTTTTTTTGGGGGGGGTTGTTTTGGTTTGTTTTGGTTTGTTTTTGTTGGGTTTTTTAATTTGTTTTTTTGGTTTTTGGTTTTTTTTTTTTTTGTAGCTCACTCCAGAGCTCTTCCTGAAGCAAATGCTGGAGAGATATCAGAACTCAGGGCCAGGCAATAACAGTGACAATGAAGTCACAAAGACATGGGATGAACTCATGCTTCAGGTAATAACAGTGAAAAGTCACTAATTACTAAATGCTCTACAAGCCTGGAATTTCAAGTCCTCCTTGGGGCTGCTGGATAATAAAGAGATTGGCATCTGCCTTGAATCTTAAAGAAAGTTCTGACACACTCCTCCTTCAGCTCATTTATCAGACAGCAGACTGTCAAAGGCGGGCACTTCAAAAATCTCTCCCATAAATCTGGGATTAGTGCCCAAGCAGTATCCTGACATGTGCAGGGCCGTGACCTGGGCCCACAAAGACCCTTCCCTTGTGTGTCCCTGCAGAACCATTGCTGTGGGGTGCAGGGCCCCTCCGACTGGCAGGAGTACACGTCTGCCTTCCGGCTCACGCACAGCGACGCCGACTACCCCTGGCCATGGAACTGCTGCATCCTGGATGCACAAGGGCTTCCCCTCAACCTCGATGGCTGCAAACTTGGAGTGCCTGGCTACTACAACAGCAATGTAAGATCATCTCTGCTTTTCCCAGTTAGCATATGTCAGTCAGAAGTGCCTTGCTGGAAGGGAAAGAGACTATGAATAGCCTTTCTCTGTCACTGTAAGCTACAGGTGTTCAAAAGCTTTCTGGATGAGAAGGAATGCCTGTAGAGACCTGGCCATGTTGCTGACCACAGGACAGTAATTTTTTGGGGGATAAAGGCTTTCCTGATGGAGAGAGAAATCTCTCAAGCCGCTGGTAAGAAGTGACATTTCTAACATGTAGATGGACAGTAGCTAAATCAGGTTTAGCCCAAAGATGAGTATATGCAACATGAGTGAGCGAATCAGCAGTTCTCCTCCCCAGGGAAGAACTTTTCAGTAGACCATCATGTCCTGTATACCAGGTTGCGGGGTCATGAGCATCAGCTTCTGCACTAGCTTGCATTTCTAGAAGGCATTCAAGCTTCCAAATTTGCTTGCAGCTTCTTGGTTCTGGAGGTCAGTTTTGTGTCAACTGTGTTTGGTTATCTAAGTGTACTTGGCAAGTGGATGGTACTGCAAGTTGTCTTTGAAGTTTTTGAGATGGGTCTACTTTGTATTTGAAGACAGAAACAGGTAGGTTATCTGCAAGTTATCAATATGCAGTGTAGCTCTGGCTTGGTTTTTTGAAACCCTCTGAGCTACCCAAATTGTAGTAGAAGAGGAACATGCCATCATGCCACCTCAGTCTCTCTCAGGGGTGGATGAGTTCGTCCACTTGCAGTGTAGGCTCAGCGCTGGTGCTGAGTCATTCCTGGTTGTCTTTCAGGGCTGTTACAATGCTGTTTCTGGGCCACTTAACACACATGCCTGGGGTGTTGCCTGGTTTGGCTTTGCCATCCTCTGCTGGACTGTAAGTACTTAATATTTGCCTTCATTTCCTCTTCTCTTCTCTCTCTTCTCTTGCTATTCCACACCCAGTTGGGTGGAGGTGGATGACAGGACTGACGCATTCAAAACGTACATGGATTATCGTCATTCATTCATCACAAATCTGTATGCAGCCTGCTCCACTAAGGGCTACATTTATAAGTTCCCCTCCATTCTGGCTTCCAGAGGTGAGGAACTAGATGACCGTCCAGCCTGCTGCAACCTGCTGCCATCTCTGCAATACAACACAGCAAACACAACTTGCAGATGCTTCTTTGTGAAGGGTATTGGGTCATCATGATAGATAATTCAGTTTGTAGTTCGAAGATTTTGTATGAGTGTATTCAGTACTCAGGGTTCAGCAGCTTCACGGCAGATAATCCCCAGCGAGATGAGTGATACAGTCAAATAGTTATAGCTGCATGTATCTATCTGTATAGTTTTAGTGCAGAAAAAAGAACAAAACTTTAAGCTTCCTCTCCCTGAACAGGCTTTGCTTTTCAAGAATTTCTATTGCTCTATCCTACCGGTGGGACCAAATGGGGCTGGGGGAGAGGTGGAGAGCAGGAAATGGGGGCAGATAAACTTAATATTGTTGTCTTTTCAGTTCTGTGTCCTCCTTGGCACCATGTTCTACTGGAGTGGAATTGATTACTGAAGGCCTGGTGTCCTCAGTGCTGTCCTGAAGAGCCACGTGAAAACGCATTTGTTTGTCTCCCACTCCATTCTCCTCAGTCCATGGAGGATTTGAGGTTTTCCCACTACCTCTCCCATATATACTTTTGGCCCTCCAAAAACTTGACGCAAAGGACTGAAAACTGCAGGAAAGAATCTTCTTGTCCCTGCTTTTCCCCTTGTTCTGCAGCCCTAATGCCTCCTGGCTGAGGCACTATCCTTCTTGCACTGTGCAAGAAATCCTGGAGCATAAGATGAGAAAAAAAGTGATCTGATTTGTTCTGTGATGACATCAGAAAAGAAAATGTCCATATACACTTGCTCCAGGAAAATGTCTCTCTAAAATTAGTTTGAATTTAAATTATAATGCTTCAGTAAGGGCTATGTGAGCAAAACTGTAACCTCCTGTGACCAACAAGGACAGATACTGCAAGGGAGAAGACTGCAGACCTCTCTATCATATTTTACTGTTCAACTTCTCTTGCTGGTCTCTTGCCTTAGAATAAGGCAGATTCTTTGAGCATTTAAGTGTGTCAGCAATAAAAACATGTCACAGATAAAAAGTCTGTTGCTAGTCAAGCCCAGTAAAAAGGCTAGCTCACTCCTCAGCAATATGCTGCCTATATGCGAGCCTACCTCCTGTCACTGATGAAACTACTGTATGTGCTCCTACCTTCAGAAGTGCCAGTCCAGAAAAACTCCACTTGCTAACAAGCAACTCCTTCAAAAAAGCTGTTATGTACTTCACACAAGATTTCATACATTTACAGGTTAGATAGAATTTGTGCAGAATACAAGGGTTTCTGTGCTGTAGCTGCCTTTGCAAAGGTGGCTCATGTTCCTGGCTTATTGTGCTTCTTGCTTCAGCTACCTGTGTGTAAATGGTCACATCCCCTGTGTCATTCCCCTTCGACATCACTGGATCAGGTAGGACAAAAGGCAAATGATGGCAGTGAGTAATTCTTGTGAAAAAATAGCAAGCAAGGAGCTAACTGAACCAAACCCAGTCCTTACATCGGCACTTGCAGTTTTCACTCAATTCAATAAAGGCTGTTTACTTTGGCCCAGACTGAGCTGGTGCCTTTCCTTGTGAATACTTCAGTAGTTAAATGTATTGTGAGAAATGTGCTCCTTTGTAGAGTGTTTTAAGGTGAAGCCTCTTCCAAAATTGTACTGATTCTGGTCCTGATGATTGACATCTGCCTTGATTCTTTGTTTTTGTATATTCACCAAAATACTAATTAAAAAGAAGTTTGTATATTCACCAAAATACTAATTAAAAAGAAGTAGAAGTGAATTTTTTTCTTTTGTTCAAGATTGTGTCTTTGAGAAGGGTAAATAATAAAGGTCTGTGTCTGGGACATGCAGGGCAGGACAATGACAGGCTTTAAACAGGGATGCTAAAGCACCAAGATGCAGCATGCCGCAGAAAGTCAGCAGCCAAATAGTTCCTTGCCAGAGTGCTGGGGGAGAGAAGAAGGCAGATACAAGGGTGAAGAGCTTGAAGAAGAAATGGGTCCCTGCAACACAGAAGGGGTTTTCTGTATGACTGTGCTTTCAGAACTGACTATCCTAATGGACCAGCTACTCCCCTGGCTCAGTGGTGTGGTGACTGTTTGGAGACTCTGGACTCTGAGAAAATCCATAAGGAAATTAGTCTTCAGCATTTTTGTTGTGAGTCTTGAGTCATGGATTGACCATGCAGACTGTGTATGTCAGTAGTTAGAGTTTTGTTTTTGAGGGGGAGAGGGGGATGTTTGTTGGTAGAGTTGGGGTTTTTTATGTTTATGCTGCTGAAAGCTACAGTCATACCTAAATGTAAAGAAATCTAAGGAGAATCAGCATCTGCCAAAGTTAGGGAGCAATGGCAAAGACTGAGTTCTCTGCTACTTGCCAGAAACTGCAAATTCCTTCCAATTGCAACAGCAGAGAGGAGAGAAATGGCACAGGAAGGACATGGCAGGCACAGAGACTCTGTCCTTGCTTAGCCGAACACCTCCAATAACTCTTGGTCGTGGCAGCCATCCTGGATAGCTGCCCTCCTGCATAAGGGCCTCTTGCTTGGGTTTTTTCTGAAACTCAAGCAGCTCCGCAAATGGGTGAAACAACTGGCTGTGGGACTTTCTAGAGGCTAGTGAGGCCTTCTGAATATGGATGTCACTGGACATTCTGCCTGGAGAAAACTGTAAGACTACAGAAGCAGGTAAGATCAAATATTATATTCCTTCCCTGGTCTTTTGCTTCAGATCCTTCTGCTCCATCTAAATGTGGTATGATTAGAGCACTGCATTTAATATAGAGGAAAATGCAGGGTTTTGAGGGAGAAGAGAAACTGAGAACACTTTAAATAGACTATTGCAGTATTAACTGCTCCAGTTAACCAGTTAACCAGTTGCAAATTATACCATTGACCTATTACATTAATGGCAGCTCAAGTCAATTCAGTTTGGGTTCTTCAAATTTGCTTTCTGCTTCTTAAGCCTTTCCCTCCCATTGCACTTTATGATTTGTGTACTAAAAAAATAAAAGTTGTGACCAAGTGACTGAGGGAATGGTGGATGTGTGCAGAAGTGAAGTGCCAAACATGCCACAGTGCATCCAGAAAAACCCAGCTTTACCTGCCTGAACTAAGAGGGAAGGAGAGGATTGGACTGGTGACAGAATAATGTTGATCAGGGTCATGAAAAATCCTGCTGAAAAAACAGAAAAAGCTGTGCTTCTGAAAGTTGATTCCAGTCTCTGAAATTACCTGGGTGAGGAAGGGATGGAGTCTGTGACAGGAAAGGTGAGGAAGGGATGGAGTCTGTGACAGGAATGGTGGTGAACAGGCTTATGTGTCAGCTGAGACTGGTAAAAAAATCCTGGTCATTCTCAGCTGTTTGGATTGCTTCCTGAAGGCATGGATGTACATGGTCCTCAGAGCAGGCAACATGCATGTGTGCATGAGAACTGCTGGACTAAGACATCCTGCTAAGACAGGATGAAGAAAAAAAAATGCTGCAGGTGAAAGTCATTTGGTTTGTTTGCAGATTTGCTCTGTGTATTTATTCCCTAGTAGGTATGAATAGTCACAGTTCTCTCTTGGCAATGAAAGCACACTTCAATTCTTCCATGGAGTTACCAAATGTATTTTTAGATTATTAATTTATTGCAATACTCCCAGCTCTGAGAAATCAAGAGTCTTGCTGAGAAGCATCCTCTGTTCATAGCTGTGCACTGCCGAATGTTTCTTGCTGGCAGTACTGGAGGTGTCTGTTCCCTCAGGCAATGGGGCAATGTGGGGCTGCCTTTGTGTATTTTGTGCCTCAACCCCATTTTTCCAACAAGTTTTCCTATGCCATCCTCCTTTGCCCTCACTTCTTCTGCTTGAGACCTCTTTGCACAGACCTTTTCAGTCCCTGCTTTTCTTTACCTTGCTGGTTCATGTACAACATACAATGGCCATTTTGTGCCATACTTGCATCCAGCTACCCACCTCATTGGGAAAACTGGGAACCAGGCTGACAGTGGAGTTCAGTATCTTCTGACTCGGGTGATTTACTCCCTTTCCTGCTCACTGCCCTGGCATCTTAGTTTTTCACATTCCTTACAACAGAGACTCATGCCAAACGTTTATCAGGAGCAATGACCCAAAACTAGCTTACAAATGAATCCTCCTACTCCCTACCCTTGGCAGCCCTGCCCTCCTTGGCAACTGGGGAAATCCCCTGCAACGTGTTGTATGCTGGGAACCTCCTGCAAGAGCTCTCCCTGTAATCTCAGGCATCTGTCTTTAGGAGATCCTGCTTTGGGAGGAGTGGAATGTGACTGCTGAGGGTTTATCCTCGACAGGAAAAAAGGTGAAGATGTTTCTGACTTGTTCACGAGGTGAAATTACATCACAGGCAAGGTCATGTGCAGTTCTTGCAAGATCACCAGTTGAGATAAACCCTGCAAGAGAGACAAGTGATGAGCAGTGAGCTGCTCTGGCTACCCAGGGCTGTTTCTAACTGTGGGCCAATGCAGGACTTCTCTATTTTTCCCAAAGCAATGCTCACCTTCAGCAGGGTACTGTGGCTGGCACAGAGGCTGGAGACTCTAAAGCCAAGTCACTTCAAAAAATCCCTGTAAATAACCAGCCTAGTCCTTTTACACTGTCTGACCCTTGGTGTTTAAAGTAAATTATCTCACAGTGCAAAAAAAGAGTAAAGCAGTTTGTGGCCACTATTTTTTCTGATTTATTCTTCCTGATTCCTATGAAGGAAGAGGGAAAGAAAATGATACCTGATATTCTTCAGACATGGCTGTTGGGTGTTGGATTGTTTGGGGTTTTTTTTCCTTTTTGGGTTTTACTTACCTAGAAACTTCCTCTGTTGAATAATCATCATGTGTGTTATTCTCCTTTCTCCAGTTCTTATTGTTCCCATATTTGTGTGGCTTGTGGTTCTTTCTTGAGCAGCTACAAAGTTGGGGGTTTGTTTTAAGTCATTTCCTCTCACTGAATTCAAATAATTCCTGGTCTTTTCAGATAAGGGATTTAAATGACAGAGAAATCTACCCTCTTCAGCAGATGTGCTACAGAAGAAAACAGGTCCCATTTTAAGATGGATCTGGACCCAAATTGCAAACATAATTCCTAGGAGTTGTCTTGGTTTGCAAAACGTAGCTCATCTCACACTGCAATTTGCTAGTAAGACATATGAAAATACCTACTCTGTTTAATTATGGAGTGAGGCAAACATTCAAGTTCAACACTCATACTGTGTCTAACTTCTGAGGGCATCAGGACTTAAGCAGGTCTGAGCTTTGCAGATCCCATCCATTTCTAACCCTTAACTCTGAAACTGTTCATCCTTTACCCTTGTGGTGAGACACATTCTTTGAAAAGTTTATCCTGTCCAGATGGAAAATGAAAATCACAGAAATCTCACAGCTTTTTTCTATCTTGGCTTGTTATGATTCTGTTCTTTTTGTTGGTAGTAGTGCCTCATGCCAGTCTCCCTTCCCTGCACTGCCTGCCTCCCCTTTGCTGCCAGCTGACCTTTGGCCCCATCCAGTGGGATACCAGTGGGATGTCCTGCTGCCCAGAGGTGCTGGACTCCTGTACTGCAGTGAGGATGCATGAGAAACCACTGTCAAAAGCTCCTTGGTGCTGGGTAAAGTTGATTCCTGTTTAACAGCCAGGTTGGGAACCTGCTTAATCTGGGTGTTGGCTTAGCTGAAAGTATCCAAAATGTTGTAGCTGTGGCTTCCAATACAACCTACACAGGGCATTGCCCTGAGTTAGGCAGGCAAAAGAAACTGGCTGAAACAGTGTTCAAACCCTTCCATGTGTTTAAGCACCCTAATTTAGGGCACAGAGCCAACTGGAGCTTGAGGAGGTCTGCAATGTCCCTTTGGTCTAATTTTCATAACCATGGGAATGCTGTGGGGCAGTCTGAGGTTCTTTCCTTGCCTTGCACAAAGAATAAGAAAATACTGGTTCTCATACAGCACTAATAATTGGCTCTAGCTAACAATTCCAGAGTTCAACAAACATGGTTTTCTCTCAATTTGTATGCCAGTTGCCATGGTAAGCAGGAAGCACAACCCAGGTTTTTTCCTAAAGGGAAACTGAAGTCATGAAGGAGGTAGGAAAGGGAGTCAAGCCCTGAGTTCAGCTGCTGAGTAGGAAAAAAAAATATTTCATTTACCCTGATGATTCATCCGCCTTTTAGGGAGAACAGTGAGCAAGCTGCACTGCAGATATGTCCACTGAGGCTACAAGCACAAGAACACCTCTCTTTTTTCTCTTTCTCTCTTTGATCCTAGGATGGAATAAGGGACATATTATAACAATATTCACTTCCATGTTACAGCTCAGAGATTGGGTCAATGAGAGCCAAGGAACTAAATTCATAATTTGTTAAAGTTCTTGCTTGTCCTTTACAAATCAACAGAAGTGCATACATAATGCACCAGAGGCCTTCATAGTTACATCTCCTGTTCCAGCTTGGCTTCTGCTACACAAGCACTGGGATCACAAAGTTTTTTCATACTCTACTCTGAGTTGCTCTGTATTATCACAAGCAAGGCAGAATTCTGCAGGAGATGTGCTAAATGGGAGGAACATGGTTGCACATCATTGTAACTTCAGCCTGGTAGAACTAGCAGTGGTAAAAAAAAAATAATATTTTACCCTTGAAAATTTTAAAGCATTTCAGATAACAGTAATTCTACAGGAATCTCCAAGCCCTCACTTCATTTTCAGAGCTGCAGAGCAACTGCAATTCCCATAACCTCCCATCAGAAAAGAGTGTGGTCAGCCCCTAACCTTCAGTGCCCACCATCAAAGCCCACACAAACACAGATCAGTGCCCTGGCCACTCACAGAACAAAAGATGGGCTCAAACTCCATGTCAGAGGATGACAAAAGCATTTTCACTGTATTCATAAACCAAATCCATTAAAAAATAAAATGTTCCAAAACATCACTAAGGCACAGATCTGTTTTTATAAAAACTCCAGTTTAATCTCATGGGTGAGACCTGGCAAAACATCTTTCTTTTGTGGCTATTGTTTTTCTTCCTTTTTTCTTTTAAACAATCACGCACAGAGGCAGGCAAGTCCACATAGAGGAAAAAAAAAAAAAGCTTAACAAAACTGCAATTCATCAGAGCTAGCAGGAAAAATAATCACAAAACCAGGGCTAGTGGGATGGAGACAGTGCTCTTCATAGTATCCAGCTTCCAGCCCTTCTCTTGACCTGGCAGCAAATAACATTTCAAAGGGGACTAGTGCCTACAAGCACAAGATCCAAGGTCTGGACTGCTGTATGGAGCCCTCAGAAAGTTCTTGCCTTCTGCCATCCTTCCTTTCTGGGGATGTTAAAGTCCTACTCCATCTCCAGTTGAACTCAATGGGAAGTTTTCCATTCCTTGCTTGGAGCAGAATTAGTTATCACCAAGCCTTTACGTCAGGAGCAAGCAACGGTTAAACAAAACAAGGATGAGCTGCCCCCAACCCTGGAGATTTTCATTCTTTTTTTCTCTAGAGATGGAGAGAAGCAAAAAGGACAACTGCAAAACCTGGGCATGCCTGAAAGGTAGTATATGCTTCAGTAGATTGTTTGCTTTTTCAAGGCCTGGGGAGAAGCTTGTGGTGGAAAGCTAAATCCCTTGAATTCTGGTCTCCCCTGATCTTGTCCCTCCTTTCCCAGGACAAGATTATTCTCAGGAAGGCACATTCAGGCCTCCTGCCCACCACAGATTAACCAGAACTAATTAGCTGCTTTGTGGGCAAAAAGCCATTTGATCTCACACTCTCAGTGCTGCAAACATAGCAGCAGAAAACAGTTCCACGTATCAGCCCAAGTTTCACAGATGTGTAAAATACTATTTAGGCAATTCCTTCATGTTAATTACATTTCCTTTTTTAATACATTTACANTATATATATACATAAAATTTTAAAATATTCACCATTACAGGCATTTCAGAATCCATAAAGAAAGAAAAAAATATTTTGATTGCACTATTTGGATGGATGAGGGAAAATGTTGCATGCTTCATGGATGCTCTCTAATACAGACTTAAGTTCCTCTGAAGCTCTAAAGGTGAAAAAGTATAAGTGAATGAGTACTTCAGTCTTTCTGCAGTGATAGCATGAGGTGGACACCCCGGATGACTGGGGTTTATAAGGTTAAATATAACTTTCATTTCTGTTTACTCTTCTGCCAGTGAGGCAGCTCCCACACAAGCTAACATTATCCATGTCCCTTCTTTCCATCAGGGATTCTCACCTTCGAGAGAATTTCACATTGCCATTTCACTCTGAGCTACATTTAAGAGAGCCTGCACCAACCCTCTGACTATGAGTGAAATTTACTCGTTTTCAACTTTTAAAAGCCCACAAGCAACACATGCTGGTAATATTTTGTCATGTCTGATACTGGGGCCATCTGCAAACTGGGGAAGAGCCTTTACTTTTCAGTCTCAGGAGAATTGAAATGTACTGCAGGGTCCCTGAAGTGATCATTGTGGAGCTGCAGATGATGAGCCAGTCTATTTAGGAAGGTCCTTTCAATAATACCAAGAAAAACCAGCTTCACTCTCTAGGGCCAGACTCATCTCCCATAAATCCAATCTAGCCCTCTTCCATAACGCTCCACAGATAAACAAAGGAAAAACATAAATGAAACCACCAAATAAACAAACAGAAACAATAAAAACCAAACCCAAAACCAAGGAGAAAAAACACAAAAAAGAAGAAAATCCTTTCTTAAAGAGATGAGGTCTGACCCTGAAACTGACATCGGGAATAGCTTAGTAAAGCTGGATCTTGGGAAGCTCCTGCCACCCAGTCAGCACCATTCAATGGGAGGTGGCTTCTGGCCCTGTCCGACTCCCAAGCTCTGGTCCTTCAAGCTGACTGCAGGTACCAGTATCAGCATGCATCCATCATCAAGCTCTACAGACTCTGCAGAAGGCTGAGTCTGGAGCTGAGAACAACTACACCTGTGCAACAGCGCACCTTGCAACTAAGAACATGTTTTCCTCTCTGCAGGACCTGGGGCTTTATTTTAAGTACTCTGGATACATCAGCTGAAGGCTGGAGGTGAAATTGTAGATAAGAAATTGGATCATGCTACAAAATAGAGCTATCATTACAGCATCTCTGCTTAATTAAAATCCAGGACCCAGATTTGAGTTCAAATTCTGAAACACGCTTAAAAAGTATAGTCTGGATACTGATTTTAGTTGAGGCTGATCTTTAATATCAAGTAAAGATTTCTAATAATTTTCTCTTGCAGGAGTTGCACCACTTACGTCAAAAGCGCTATTACTTACTGGAATGCTGTTAAGAGTTGAGACAGTGTATTATATACAAATTGCCATACCTCATTTCTTGTTCATACATCAGCTTATATGAGAATAAGGAGGGGGAAAAAATAGTTTTAACATGCCAAGGTTTCATCACATTTTCTTTTCCTTCTGATGCATTACTTCTCTAGCTCCCTTCCATGTGCCTTGGCACTGGAACTCCTAGGATCTGAGAGACTGTAAGTCCTTGTCCAAAGTAAACTACTTTGTTGATGCAAAAAAAACCTGGGCATCATTTCCACAACTTTTACTTCCTCTAAAACTTTATCGCGATGCCTCGTATCGCACCTTCCCTTTGTCATCAACCCAGCCATGGTGATTAAAAGCTTTCTCATCAGGGAGTGCCATGTAGATGCAGTGTGGAGCTGTGCTAACTGTGAGGAGCATGAAGGACTGGAAATTCCCTAGTTTTAATAAGAGGCTACATAGCCATATTATGGTCTGGGAGTAGAATAATACAATCGTCATGAAGCTGCATATTCTGGGCCTGCTGTCCACAGCTTGCCCAGGTAAAGCATAGACTGTTGCCTGTGAAAGAACATGGACCCAAACAAGAACTCCAGGTTCTCATCTGGTTTAATAATTTCCCTCAACAAAGCTGACAGCACAGTCTTAGCTCTCTGCTCTGTTCCCACGTGGCATTATACACAAATACACAAATAAAGAGTGCAGTGGGGAGGATGTGCAGATGGTGACAAGGAAAAGACTTCTTGTTTTTGCACATTCCCTTTAGAAATGGAAGGAGAAAATTCTGCTGAAGATATATTCCTTGCATTTGTGGGCCCATAACTCCTCAAAAATACTCTGACATATCTCTCCTTTAGCAATCAAACAGTTCAAAGTAGCCCATTGTATGGGCGGGCTCAAGGCCCTCCAGCCACAATGGCACTAATAAAGTGACACAGTCAGTACAGACTAGGAGCTCATGGGTTGAGTTTACTGACCACTGAAAATTGCCAGTATTTCACAAAACAAAGCCCTAAACACACATCTTTTGGGAAATTCTGGCTGACACTCATTTTAGTGGCTATAGCACTTCCTAACAGCTTACTGCTCAAACTATAGCCCATCACACACATCTGGGGGCCTGCAGACTCAGACATCTCCAGGAATGATGGCCCCTGCAAGCACATTACAGGGACAATCTCAGTGCTGGCAGCAACACCTGTGTTTCTGTCTCCTCTGTAGTCACCAGTGACACTTAAATTGCAGAGACAACACAGGCTGTACCTGACTTTGCCACCACCCACAGTCATAGATCAAGCAATAGATGAGCCTGGGGTGAATGC
Organism: Aegithalos caudatus; assembly: GCA_013389925.1. Lineage (NCBI taxonomy): Eukaryota > Metazoa > Chordata > Aves > Passeriformes > Aegithalidae > Aegithalos > Aegithalos caudatus. The sequence continues at coordinate 76,965 of WEIU01000394.1, read as the reverse complement.
AGAGTTAGAGGCCTTATAAAGGAAGCTTTAATTCTATTCCCATGGCAGTTGTTGCATATCTGAACACCTATTTGCCTGTAACATTAATGTTCCCTTCAGGAGAGAGTTTAATTCACTTCAAATCCCCCTCTCAGGACTTTTTCATGATCTGTTCTGCAGTCCCACAAATCACCCTCTTAACCGTACTCTTACTCAATCTGAAAGCACTGAGGTCCAGGGAGCTGGCAACCAGCCACACTCTCAAAGAAACAGTGTAAAATCATAGGAGAGGAAATGCAAATGGAGAAGAAGCACCTGGGGGTGTGCCACACAGTGGCAATGAAAGATCAAGGGTCAAAGATATGTCAGTCAAGAGGGCAGTAGCCCAAGGACATGGAGATAAGAAAACCCTCTTGCTTTTGTCTGCTGTTGGCAGTGTGGAGCTCAGCTGGAGACAGCTGCAGAGGTGTCATCTGGCTTTAAGCAATGATGAAAATAGCTGATACTGGCCTTCATTATGACCTTGCCTTGGCTTTCACTGCTTTCAGCCTGAGGGGTCTCTACTGCTGAGTAGCCAGCTGCACACTCATTCCTCAGCCACAGGGATCTTGTGTGCCCAAGGAAGGAGTAACTGAGCACACAAAACTCGTGAGCAAGACCTGGAAAACTGAAAAAAGTACTGGGCATTTTCCTAGTTGCTTTCATTCCAGCCCTTGCACATGCTGGAAAGAGCATGTCTCTGATGCAAGGCAAGAGCTGGAGGCAGCATCTTCAGGCTGTATGTTTATCCCTGGAACATCCTTAGGTGTCTGACACCCTGTGTGATTTGCTCATGCCAGCTTTACCTTCCTCTTCAGCTATCCCCAGCTTCCTTCACTGTTTATTTACGCTTTGTAAATCAGAAAGTCCTTCATTGGTATTTGGAAAACAGTGGTAAGAGTTCCCAAACATCTGGACTTACCTCCTCAGCAGATGTTGTGCCCCTGCACCCTGAGCTGCAATGTTTTGTAATAATGTTTCCTCTCAGCCCTATTTTCTAATTATACAGAGATTTACTTTTCCTTTTTTTCCATAGGGAGGATGAGACTTTCCCAGGGCTTGCTAGAAAACAGGTGTGAGAAATGCAAGTTCCCTAGGACTGGCTTACCATAAAAAAAACAGACAGTGAGGGACTAGGCAGGAGCTACAAGGGCAATGAAAAGCAAGACAAAGATACTGTGACCTTCCATAGCAAAAGCTTTGCAGGAAACCATGAAGGATTCAGGTCCCTCTTGCACAGATTAGTTTTAACAACAGCAAAATGGCAATAGAGTTGGTCTTGGACACTCCCATTCCAACCATCACAGAAATGGAATAGGAGGAGCAGCTGCTACTCAATCTGCCTCCCACTTCGTCCATCCAGAATCACAGAGCGCCTCTGGGGCTGGTAGAAGCAGCTGGTGGAGGTCTCCAGTCTCTGGCCATTCTTGGGGATGGTCATTTTGTTCCGCAGCATCACCCCCTCCGGTGTTGTCCGCGCAGGGTCAGACAGATCGCCACAAATGGGGCTCAGAGAGCTGGTCTGAGTGGGGCTCCTGATGGGTGACAGCATCACCCTGGAGTCTGCTGAGGAGGTGGGGTGGTCCATGATGGGGAAAGGGGGACTGAAGAGAATCAGACTCTGGGGCCTCCCAGGCCTAGATCTGTAGGAGGGTTTGGAGAACCCTGACGGCCTCTCTATCTTTGAAGACTGTGGGTTATCTCCAGCTGTCTCCCCGCCAGATGTGCGCTTTCGGCGCAGAACGGGGGCATCCAGAGCAGGGTGATGACTGGACTGAGACGGCTCCAGTGGAGAGCCCAGGCTGCCATGCCAAGGGCAGGCTGAGTCCTTTTGAGCAGGGTCACTGTTTTCTTTCTCCGCTTTGGCTTTCTTCTCCATCAGCGGGCTCTTGGGGGCCTCCAGGTGGCTCCACGCCACCCGTGGAGCTTGCCTGGTGGCCTGCTTGGCTTCTGCTTCCTTTTTCTCAGTGGCTGGTGCAGCGTTCTGAGCCTGCAGGGGCTGGGGGATCTGGGTGTACTGAATCTTGGGTGGTATCACGGGCACCGCTCTAGCCCGGCACATCTTAATCATGAAGGAGGTCCTGACTGCTGACACACTGACGGGGGCAGAGTTACGACGGCCGGTGGTGGCATGGGCCACTGCCAGGTAATCCAAGTCTAGATCCATGGGGGCATTGAAACGAGAGCCCCAGGGAACACCCCTACTGGCAGCAGGGCAGTGTGTCGGCAGGGATGGGACAGAATCACTGCTTTTTACTTCCTTCTGCCCATACAGGAGGTTCCCATGGGCAGATGGCATGGATAGGCTCTCAAATGTGAAGAAATCTGGGGCTGGGATGAGTGAATCCAAGTTGAGGGATGAAGGCCTGGTCTTTACTTTGCGAGGTGTTTCTTCACCTTTATTACTCATCTGTGACTCAGTGGCAGAACACAATGCTTTGGTGACAGTCTCTCCTCCCAGGACAGTGTCCTGAGAGATGGATAACTCATCCTTTCTGTTCTTAGTCTGTGAAGAACTGTCTGGGCTATTTTGGTATGGCAAAGACAACTCAAGCTTTGGGCTCCAAGGGTTTTCTTTGCTCACATGCACTTTCTTTCCCTCTGTCTCCAAAAGAGGGACTCTGGACAGCTCTGCTTTCTCAACTGGTGCTTTCTCCCTGATAAAGGAAGGTTCTTCTGGAGGACTTGGGCCATTCTCATCTTGCATAGATTTGCCCAAACTAGAGGGGGACATGGGTTGTGTTTTGGACAGCTCACAAGTTACTGAATGCAGAATGTCACCACAAGGCTGCTGCTGGTCAGTGGCATCTATGAAAGAGAATGGGGTAGCCCACATACTCAGCACCGTGTCTTTACTGTCCAGGGAGAGGCTGCGACTGAACCGCGGTCTGAGAGAAAGGCCTGCCTCTGCTCTCTGGCTCTGTGGGTGAAACTCCTGGGTCATCTTCTCCTCAATGTCCTTAAAGGTGGGGGAATGGAGAGGGCTTGTAACCCACTGGTGATCCTCCCAAGGCTCCACAAGTTCTAAGCTCTGCACATTATCTGTCCAGGCATCCTCATCATCCTGGTCAGCAGCATCCTGGGTTCTGGTAACAGTGTTGCTTTCCTTCACCTCCTGGATTCCAGCTCCACTCAGTGCCTTGGACGAGAATGTGTCCCTTTCATCAGTAGTCATTATCTCCTTCTTCTCCCTCTGAGTCTGGACTCTGGTAAGACCATCCTTTTCCCTTTGGAGCTGGTAAGTGCCATCTTTTTCTTTCCCTGATTCTGGACATGCTCCTTTGGAACAAGATAATCCATCGTTAGTGGCAACCTCACTTAATTCTGATTGACAATGAAGCTTCCAGTCCAGGATAGGAGTGAGACATTCACTCCTGCTCTCCACCGTTGACTGCTGATTCTTTGGAATGGCTGAGCCCGTTGAAAGAGTGCCCAGTTTGGGTAGGGGTGAAGCACCACTCTGCTGTGCAGCTGTATCAGACTGGCAGCTGGGGAGGCTGTCTTGTTGCTCCATGCCAGTGGCAGCAAATAAAGGCACCTGAGTTATCTGTGATGCTCTTCTTTCAGATCTCTTCTCAGAGAGTGTTGGACTCTGCCCTGGGCCAGAGGAAAGACTATCTGTTTGTACTGAAGAAGAGGATTCAGAAATTGGGCTTGTCCTGGGGACAGCTGCTGGCAAGAGCAAGAGCTCCTCTTCAGGTTCAATAATTTTCAGTTCCTGCTGTATGTCTGGCCATAGCGGTTCTAGAACGGCATTCACTGGGTCCTCCTCAGTCTGAAAAACAGGAGAAATGCCATCACCTGGGAGCTCACAACTTACCCATAAATACCCCTCAGTTTTCCCCAAACAGCCCTCCTAGCATAGCCAGGCTCCTGGATGAGCACATTCACGGATACAGAAACACAGACCCACAGACTGCTACCAGTTCAAGGAAGAAAATACATCTATAAACAAGTGGGTTTATAGAGGAGAAGGTCTGAAGTGCAGCCAAAAGAAGGCCTGGACAGACATACTGAAATAGTGAGCTGAATGAGTAGCTGGAATGTTCCAGCCCATTTCTCAGCAATTCCCATTCAGGCTCACTTGGCCTTGCCAGAGAATATGTATTCCCAAACTGCACACAAACTCGAATGAATAATCTATTCAAGGAGATATGCCAACAGATCTTTAAATAGCTGTCCAGAGATGAATATCACTGTAAGAAACTTGGTGAAAAGGCTTTGCTAGAGATACAGAGGAGGCAAAAAATAGTAAAAATTATAAAATTGTGTGTATGGAGGGAAGTAAAAAGGACTGTTCAGGCTGTCCAGGACAAATGGGACAGCAAAAATAGAAGGGGAATTCAGAGACCATGGGTCAAACTGCTCAGACATCCGGACAGTCTCACATCTGGAGAGTCTCAGAGCAGACAGATGGTACAGACTGAAATTGTACAGTTACAGAAAAAGATGACCAAAATGAGGTAGTTATGCAAAGGTAAATCACCACATGGTGATTTCACAGAAGTGAAATAAATCAGTTCATGGTCAATTATTGGTGCTGCTTTGCCTAAGTTATAGGCTGAGTTTTCACAACTACAGACACACACTGAACAACCTCCCAGTCACTACCATGACATGGTCCCCCACCTTTCTCATGCCTTTTTCCTTACCACATCTTTCAGGTGCAATCCTTCTTCTGATTTAGCCATCTCTATCTCCTGTCGGTCACAGCTGCCTTCTGAGGAGACATCCTTCATCTTGAGCTGTCCTTGCTCTGCTTTGCCTGCTGCAAGTGGTCCCTCTGAAGCTGGTCCTTGTTCCAAGGTGGGACTCTGCTCTGAGGACTGCTGGGGGCTGCTGGTGTTGCTCGTGCAGTTGCTTTGCCCACATGTCTCCTGATTTTCTGCTGCTGGCTGTGGTGTTTCTAAGGATTCAGGTTTCCCAGGTGCCACCAGCTCCTCAGGATGAGAGTCTGGATCAGAAACACAAACTAATGTAACTACTTGAGACTAAAAACTTCTGCCCTGGGACAAAGCAGTGCTGCCAAGAGCCAACACCAACTAACAAAGCTAGAGAGCTCCCTCCAGGCACAACCAGATGTTTCTGGGAGCCCCCCACCTCTCCAGGCTCATTTCTGCAACAAGCACCACCCTGACCTGCTATCAAGTCAACACCCACCCTGCTATAGGTTGGTTTCTTTCCTGCCACAAGCTCAGGTTGGAGAAACCTCCACACCACCAAGCTGCAGGGCACTTCCAGCAGCCCAGCTGAGGATCTACACCCTCCTCCTTAACACAATTTACCTTTGGATGCTGACACTGGCAGGGTTGGCCCTGGATCTTTCCTCTTGCGCTCAGCTGCCTGCTCTTTCCTTGTGTGTGTCCCTGCCTCCAGAGCAGAGGGGCTCGTGCTCTCCACCAGAGAAGACAGCTCCTCTAGACTGGAAAGGGAATGCTTCTCCTTGGTGGGCACACGGCAGGGTGTGCTGTTGGCACTGATGACTGCAGATACCCTCAGAGGGACAGAGACAGCAAATGGCTCCGAGATGTTCAGGGCTTTCCTCTGGTGATGAGGAGAGGCCTCCAAGGGAAAGAGGCTGCTTGGGAAGCCTGACTTGGTGGCTGTTTCAGAGGTGTAGAACATGAGCACTCCTTTGGCTGAAGTCTGCTCGTTTTCAGCATCCTCTGCTACCCGGAAAACCTTCAGCTGCTCAGGGGGAGACTTCACCTGCAGTGTCCGGGGCAGGCCTTTCTCCCCACCCAGCTCTGAACTTCCTCTGGCCCCTATGGCAGATCCTTCCCGCTCCCACTCATTCTCCTTGCTGAGGTCATATGAGCTGCCTGGGCCTCCTGTCTGTATCTTGGTGGGAACAAAGAATCCTCCAGTAGTCACTGACCGTTTGAACCTGCTTTTGTCATCCTCTCCTAAAGATGGGAACACAAGAGAAGTCAGTGGGAAGCAAAGCACTAGCAAACAAACTTCCTCTGTGAGGACCCCTCCTCAATCCCTACAGGGATGAGTCCTGCCCTGGTGAACAGTCACATTTCTGCAGATAGATGGAGACAATAGGCACTGAAGACCTTCTATTCTCTAGCTCTAGGGCTTCCTTCAAAATGGGCAGGCAGCACAGGACTGAATGCCCTCCAGGAGAAATCAGCTCAGACTTTTGTTAGACACCCTTCTCCATCAGATGCAGCCAAGTCTAGGGCTTTCACATACTGCACATGCCAGCCTTTGTCGGCTTTATTAAGCATTTTTCATCTACAAATGAGATTTTTGTGTCCAGAATGACCAAGAAAGAAATCAAAGCAGTCCAACTGCCAATAAAGGTGCAGCTAGGCATAGTGGTAACTCTCAGGTGGATGCTCTGAGATAAACAACACAGAAAAGAGTCAAAAATGCATGCACACAGAGGTGGGGACATACATCAGCAACCATGGCATTAGAATATGACACAACATAGTGAGATAGACACAGACTGCTCATCCATTAAGGGTGGTGACACACTGGAACAGGCTGTCTAGGGAAGCTGTGGATCCCCCATCCCTGGAAGTGTTCAAGGATTGTTCAAGTGTTGGTACCACCCAGTGTAGTAGAAGGTGTCCCTGCCCATGGCAAGAGTGTTGGAACTAGGAGATTATTCTAAAGTCCCTTTCAACCCAAACCATTCTGTGGTTCTGTGCTCCATGATGCTGAAAATGCAGAGCTGCAATCCTTCCCCCTTACAGTATAGGCAGGCTATGGATGTCTCACCTTCCACTGGCAGTGAACACAACGAGTCCATGCTCTTTGCAGGCCGAATAGTTGCTTTTTCTGTGGAAAAAGAGTTTGAGAAGCAGGTATCAGATCCTGTTGCTTTGCAAGCCTCAGCCCATAAAGATCAAAGGCTGCATACATATAAACAGGCATGCCAGGCAGACATTTTCCATTTCCATGCATTTCCCCATGTATCTACACCACATGGCTTATTACCCACAACACTTGTCCACACAGCTGGGGATCTGCTAGTGCTAACAACAGCTTTGCACCTGCTGGACATGTGGAGAGCTATACTTAACCCAGCCAGTCAACACCACCTCCACTCTGAAGCAGTTAAGCATCCCCAAAGATGTCATGTGCCACTCCTCTCCCTGACTTAGTCAGGCTATTGGCTGTGCGGGACTTTTTAACTAAACTGACATAAATGCCTTCTCACCTTTCATTCCTAATAGCAAATGTTGGGTTATTTTTACATTGCACTCCCAGCTCTTTTGCTGATGTCAGCATACCCTGCCTCCAGCAAGAACTCTGGGAAATTTCTGAGGGCAGTAAGTGACCTATTCTGCTGGCCATCTTCACTGGACTTGCTTGTCCAGAAACAAGCTGTCATTTGTTACTATACACCCTACAGGTATGTTCCTGAGAGGTTTTGGAAGATTGCAGCTGTTACTGCTCTGAAAAAGGAGGGGAGGTAGGGAAATGTAGCTGGCAAGGAAGACAAGTTAGTCTCTGGCAGCCCAAAAAGGGTCCATGGAGATCTGGAAAATGTCAAGGAGTAAAGTTTGCTGTTTAGAGTTGCACAAAGTAGGTAAAGCAAAAAGTCAGCAGGCTTGTTGGACTTCATTTGTTTATATAATTGAGGCTTCTGGCTCTGACTCTCACATGAGCATAGGAGAAACTCCAGCTACTTTTTACATTTATATGGAGCCCTGGCTACTTTTTACATTCATAAGATGTGATGTCATGAGCAGTTTCCGCTTTCCAGGAGGAACAGAATTCAAGCTGGGGAGCTGTGCAAGTGACTTTATGTGACTTACAGATTTGTGTGCACAGACTCAAGCTGTGCTAAAGCATGTGCTGAGTTTCAGCAGCAACTTCGTCTGTTCCTTCACATTAGGCTGTAAGGAGAGAGCACTGAAAAATGTAGCACAGCAGCACAAAAGTTGTGCTTCTGAAAGGCACTGCTTCAGTGCTGAAAACTCCACACACAGCTGTGCATTAGTGTGTCCTGCTAGTGAAAATATCCAGCCCTCTGTCACTCAGTACTGTCTTTGGAACAAGGCTCAGCCTCCAGGATCACTGGGGCTGCCACCATTCCTGGGCCTCCTTGGGTTAGCGCTATTTTGAGACAGAGTATTCCTTATCAAGGTGAGAAGGTGATCCTGTGATCAAAATAGGATAGAGAGCTATTTTGAAGTCTGTCATGGGCACACTGTGTGAGGCCATCTGTACATGCAAAACATGGGGAGGGCAGGGTCCAAAAAGAACTGGATCCAGCATTTGGCTTCACACTCATTTCTGATCCAAATACAGCCTCTCTTATATGTGGTGGTAGCTTATGTTGCCAATATTAACTATTTTATTTGAAGTCTTGCAATTTTAGGCAGTTGTCCTCCAAACACCAGCTCCTGAAGTCATGAGATTATATAAAGAAAAAATCCAACTTCATCTCCCTATAGAAAGTAAATTTCTTGGAGATACTAGAAAAATCTAGAACATATAAATCAAAAACATTTCTTTATGAATTCAAATTAAAAGGGCATGCTTTCTTGTTAAAAATGTCATTACTTTTAAGTCAAGTTCATGATTTTTAGAGCTTGAGTCATCATTTCTTAACACTGGGAACTGGCACTGCCATGTGATTTTCTAGGAAACAGAGAGTTTAAGAGATTGCAGCCCAGGAGAGGTTAGAACTTGGGATTACAGCCAGGAGAAAAGACAGTTTCTCTCTTGTAAATGCTGCAAGAGAAATGGCTTCTCTCAAAGTGCTGAGAGCCAGAGCTGATGGCACTCCTGGTGCCTTGTTTTTCACAACGACACTGAATGCAGTTAGTTCTTTAATATCCTTTAGTGGAAGAACAGCCTAGAAGGACAGCCATTCACCCAGTGACATGCAATGAGCCTCAGGAGACAGAGGCTGGCTGGGCAGGAATAGTGGGCTAATCCAAACCTACATAACATTTCCTTGTCCCCAGCCTTGACAGCTGTACGACAAGAGCCCGTTTATCCAGTCCCAAAATGCAATTTTTACTGCAGCTGTCTGTCAAATCCTCCTGGAAGGGTGTTTACTGCCATCACAGGAAAATGACATGTGCATGAGACCAGGCAATAAGCACAACCCTATTAGACTATCTCAAGTCTATGGCATTAGTGGGAAGGGGACACCAACACCACAAGAGAAAGCCTCAGAATGAAACATTCAGCTGAAAAGTATGTTCTTACCAGAGAGCTTCTGTGCCCTTACAAAGACACTCCCATTTCGACTTAGTTTAGACTTCGATTCTGAGCCAGAGCGGCCCAAATTAAATATTGACTTCCATTTCTTGGACTTGGTGGATAATTTCCTCCTGGAAGGAAAAAAGGCTCACATGGTCACCAAACCTTAGAGACTTTTACCTTTTTAATACCCTCCATATGCCTCTGAGATGCCTCCCCTCAACAATTTCCATTTTTTTCTTCTCACACCTCTTTTAATTCTAAAGCACACAAGGCACAGCAATATAACCAATCCTTGTTGGATTGCTACGTAGGTAGCAATCACACTGTAAGTGATTTATCCATACTGCTGCTTTAACTATTTCATGGATGGAAAGACACATAAGCCTTCAGATAGCTGGCTCTGGCACCATGCTACAGCAACAGTGATTGAGCAATCAACCATACTTGTCTCCAGAAAGGAGAGGCTTCCAAGGCTCAGACTATCCTGCAATAAAGCAAAGAAAATTTGCCTTTTTAACAAGTTTTAATGACACAATGTATGATCATTTCCAGGGAACTGATGAAACTGGCACCATTTCTCAGTGCACAAAGTTGTGCCTTAAAGACCATGTTTATGGCAAAAATAAAAGGATTCCTCAATAAAAACTAGCTATTAATGATTCTCAGGCCAACAGTAATTTAATCACAGGTCTTACATATTCATATGCAAGCGTAATGTACTAACCAAACAGGAGAAGGTTTAAGGGAATTAAATCAATTTTTTATAACTGTCAGAGGAAGTGGGATACCAGTTCCCTGTGTCTCTTTGGAAATCACAGCTTTTGCAGAAGTAAGCTGCTTGTCCTAATGCAATTTTTTCTTGTATATATATTTCTTCATGAATCTGTGTTTCATTTCCTTCATACTCATTCTGACTCCCCCTCCAATCTCCCCTCTTTCAGAGCAGGAATTCTCTTATCTTCCTCTCTTGCTCTTCACATTGGGCTTTCTATCCCCATATTTATGCTTTTCTTTTGGATCAGAACACAGAGAAGTACAAAGCTACAAATCAATTCAACAAAGGGAATTAATATCTCGGGGATATGACTTTTCTCTTCAAATGAGAAAGGAGAAGGCACTTTAGAGGAACAATACATCCTTTTGTCTTAAGCTGGTTATCCTCTTGCCAGGATTCTGTTAGATGACTCATTTTTGCTTTAATATATCAAGTGCCAATAAATATCTTTGTTCTGGTGCTTTCTGGGTCAGTAGATTAATGAGCCTCCTGCTGCAGAGGCAGTAGAATGGCAGTAGAACCGGGCAGTAGAGTGGCTATATATTACCAGTTAGATAGACCAATAGATAAATACTTATTCTGGGCAGCTGTGCCAACAACTGCAGCAACCCCAGCTGAAATCAGATTCTTGTCCTAGCATAGACATAGTTGGCACAGGTGCCAATATGTAAATATCTCTCCATGCTGGGAGTGAGCTGGAAATAAGCCTTCCTACTTGGCTGTAATTGCAGAGGAACCAGGAGAATGAAGAAGATAGAGCAGGTCAGTGGCACCAGGTGTGCCCTGGGCCAGCCACCAGCAGATGGAACTCATAGATGAGCTGTGCCCCAACCTGCTCCATGCTCATCCCATGTTTAACCAACTTCCGAGCTGGCACAAAGATGCAAAGCCAATTCATTCCTCCTGCAGGAGGTCTATGAGGTTCTGCTCAGATGGAGAGATCAGAACTAGTGAAGCTATGAACCCAGCACCTGCAATACTTCTCAGGCACAGCTCTGTCTCTTTTGAGAAGGACACAATTTTCTTTGCATGGTGGTTGTAGAGTCAGATAAGTGCAGGTGTGGGGGTATCACACTAACAAAAGATTCATTCCCAATCACACTGAGGAACCTGCACTTTTTTGTTTGTGCTTTACACTCCTCTTGGCACTTACTTGCTGTCAGGAAGGTCAACAACTGTGTGGAAGAGGGACCCAATTACAGGCACAATTTCAGGCAAGCTGTTCTCTCTCCTCTCCTTCCGAGCAGGGTGGGATGCGGACAAACTCCGTGCCTGGGCTTCTTCTAGGCTCACCAGTTTCATTGGCAGGGAGGCCGAGGCCAGGGTCAAACTTTTCACAACTGATATACTCTCTGAAAAACAAGAAAATACATTCCAGCCTGGGATGAGGAGAGACGAGAGCAAGTGCTTCATGACTTTATTTGACTGGAACATCTGTGGAGGGGGGAAAGAAGTGGCACGTGCAGGGAGAAAAGCTTTTTGTCAGATAAGCCTTTCAGCTCCCCAGCAACCTTATCCATCTGAGTACATTCCCAGCAGGGGCCATGCTTGCCAGCCAAAGGCTGCGTTGTGTGGATTTGCTTCCTCTGCTGTAGACACTTCTGTGCGAAGGAGGTGTCTCTGAAAACCACCAGGATTCATACATTCCCTTTACTGCTCCCTCACTCCCTTCCTCCATCTCGCCCCCACCCACCCCTGATTTTGAAGTTCAGTTAATGATCCAAATTTGGTGCCTAGTTCTTTCCCTCACTTCCACATCTTTCTCCTTGTCTTATTCCAGGATGGGGGATTGTTCTAAAAACCAGCATTACTTTAACTTTCTAATCCATTTCAGGGTCACAGAAAACAGTGTCACTGATAGCCCAGGGAATGAAAGTGTCTGTTTATGGGGGCAGAGGCAAAGCCATGTTAAGGTAAAGATGGGCAGAATGAGCTTACACAGGGCAGCAAAGCAGAAAGGTGGATACTGGCTGAGTATTGAAGGTATGAGAAGACTTTTGAGTGTGTAAAATGGCAAGGTGAATTTTTCTGCAATTATGTGAGGTCACTGTGGATCCACACCTTCTCAATTCCCAGTTTTTGACAACAAAACAATCGCTAAACAGCAAAATCAGCAGCTCTGAAAACTATGGATGTCCCAGGAAAATAATACATCTCTTTTATAAAATGTCCTCCTTGTTCTGGAACCAGATACAACCTTTTGGAGCACAAGATTAATTTTTTCCCAGGAATGCCTTGGATTGTGACCTCTGACTTGGGTGAAAATAGTGGCTGCAGGGCAGGTATTGTTGTTATGAGGAATTGTACCTGGGGGAATCAGAGAAGAGCTGAGACTGTGGCTGACGGACTTGGAGAGAAAGCTTAGACCAAGATTGATAATCAATCAGGTGGTGTTCCTTTTGTGGAAAGGGTTAAGCCACATGAGATCATGCAAAAAATGAGACATAAGGCAACCTGAGAAAACACTAAAGGAGGTTAGTATTCAAAAAGAAAATGTTGAAGAGGACAAGAGTAATGAGACACAGGGCTCAAGGTATCTTTGGAGAAGTCTGTGGTGATATCAAGGGTAACTGTGCTTGTAATATTAGTTGAAGAGAGAGCTGAACTACATAGCAAGTGACATGGGAAGTGGCTAGGGAGGTTGCTACCAATGTTCTCTGCAGAGCTGGCTTTCCTGTTGTTGTTGAAGATCTGATCCACGTGGTTCAGGATGAACTCAATCACCAGTTGCTGCACTCGTACCTCCAGGAAAGCTGCATCCCCATTGCAGCCAACTGCCTCAATCTCCTTTGACCTGCATGAGGAAAGAGGAGTACCAGTAGTGAGCATTGCCACACACAGCCCCTGGCAAGGACAGACATGATTTCATCCTACAAGCAAGGCAACAGGGATGATTTCCCCACTCTTGCTGTAGCTCTTCCTCTCCTTTCCTCACAGACCCTCATCCTCTCTTTGTCTTTTCACTCTTTTAAAAATTATTTTCTCTGTTTTCTTTGCCACCTCTGTCACTTCCTTTCCTGAATGTGTTATTTTCCCCACTTGGCTTTTATGTTCTTCAGCAGGTAAACTGTAACTCTCAAGTTCCATTCTTCTCTTTTTCCTATTTCAGCTATTTCAAGACTGGCCCTGAAAGACAACACCGGAGCCTTCAAATGCTGCTTCTAGATCCCTACTCAATGCTTCAACCACCTCTAAGTGAAATTCAGGTCTTCCCCATGCCAATTTCTTCAATACTTTGCCATGTGCCCTGATAGTCTCCTCTCTGCCCACCCTGTGCTCCCACATTCTCAATCTTGCTCTCAGCAAAGGAACATTCCTTATTTTGACATGCCGAAGTGTTGCTGAAGAAATTATCTTTGGGCAATGGATCCTTTGTAAAGTTAATGATGGGTGTGTTAGATAATAGCTTGGGGCATTGCCAAGAGGATAACCCTGTAAGGAGACTGCTGTTGCATTGCTTGTTCCTTGCTTTTCCTCCCTGGGACTTGTACTTATGAAAGACTGCAAAAAAGAACAGACTTCATTTTTTTTTTTTTGACAAGGACAAGTGCTAGAATAGAAATGTCTAATTAGTAAAGGCCCAATTTATGATGTTAAATAGAGTCAACATTTGATTCATTTTCAGAACCTGCTCTGCCATTTTTGGGATTCAGAAGGGTGAGATAATTCTTTAGAGCTTTTCAGGCCTGTACCTCCCTAGCCAACATCCTCTGCCAGCCCAGGACTACCCTGATGGCTCTCCTGCCCAGCTGTCTGACCCCTGACCCCTCTCCTGCCCAGCTGCAGTCCTGGACTCTCCCTGTATAGTTCATTCCTCTAAATACAGGGGAACGGATGGACAGAAAGGGAATTTTGACAAGATACAAAATTTTTTTTTTTTTTCCCAGATGCTATTTTTTCTTGTTCTGCTTAGCTCTACAACATAGCAGCCAAATCTCTGCCTGCATCTAATCCAGGCTTCTTCACAGCAGAGTGCCAGGCATAACAAACAGGAAAAACTAGCTGGTGGTCTTGAGATCTGACACCCATTTCAAGCCCAGCAAGCTCATCTCACTTTTGCACAAGCAGACCTGGGAGCAGGTCTGTAGTATTATTGCCCTATTTCTCTCCCTTCTGATCCTTGCTGTCTCTTGCTGCCCTGCTGCAGAAGCACTGGCACCATCAAAAATGTCATTAACATTCCCAAGTGATGAGTTAAGTCCCCGTTTCTAAATCTATGCTCAACTTGCAAATAACAACTTGTTTTTAATATGAAACACACAAACCCACAAGCTTCCTTGGACGCTGGCAGTAAAACCTGAGATTATTTAACCTGGAAGAAAAGCTGTTTGCTCTGCTATGCTCTTCCCTTTAATTGTTCAGCTTTTCCCTGTCTTTGCATTTCCCCCAGGTGGTGGGTCATCAGGCTCAGATGCTGCCACTCCCTTTGGAGCTCAGCGTGGTGCTCTGGATTAGAGGAAATCTCTACTGTACCTGAGGAGATTTGGAGCCCACACCAAGGCCAGGTTTCTGGTGTGCATGTTGGTCATGTTGCTGAAGGAGGCCAGGTGAGTCAGGTGCTTGATCAGGTATTCCAACGTTCTGCAGTGTTTTCACACAAAGAAAGAAAAATATGTCACGTTACCAGTGCCTGCCTGCTGGGACAGCGAGGCTCAGAGCCAGCCCTGTCCCCTCCCCAGGTGTCTGCAATGGCACAACAGAGCCCACGGGGCAGAGGAGACACTGCACCAGCATTTGCATGATGGCAGTGAATACCTGAACAGCTGAGCTCTGAGGTGGCCAAGGATGGGGCATAAACCAAACTATCCTTAGCATGACGGGAGCAAAGAAGAAGGGAGATGGGTGGAAGAGTGAATGGGACGCTGCAAAGGCTGAGCTCTTAGCTCTTGCTCAAGCACCTCCAGCAGATCATCTTCTCCTTACCACACCCAGAACACTGCCCAAGGGTGCCACAGTGGTCATACTTGGGGAAGAGGATGGTAAGACTGCAGCAGGGACACCTTGTTCTGTCTCCAACAAAGGTTTGTTCAATGATATTTAAATGCCAGATAAATTGTTGCCAGGTTTGGAAATGGTGAGTCAGCTTTTGGAAACTGGTTTCTGGAAATGAGTCCCTGAGCTATTTCAGGTAATATTCCCTGATAAGGGTGAGGTCCCCACGCTGATCCTCAGCACCTCTGTGGATGCAATCTTACCTGTAATGTGATGGTGGGAGCTCCCGGATGACATCTTGAATTCGTGCCAGCTGCTTGTCCTCGGGGAAGCGTGACACTGCTTCCTGCAGGGATACAAGGAAACAATACACCCTGGCTATGGACTTAGGGTAAAAGGAAAAAGGATAAGAAGGGTCACATGGGATACCCTGTCTCAGAGGGAATGATCTCTTGTTACCCTACAGAGCTACTGGAAGAAGTTTCTTTGTGTTCCCAGCACAGCAGAGATTTCCTGCACTGCTATTCCATGTCTCAGCACACCATGCTCAGATATTCAGACATGGTGGTCAGTATTTATGGGAGGGGGGCACTCAAGGACTTAGATTTTCAATTACAAATTACATTGGGGATTTTAGCTTTTATTGGTTTGTTTTGCTTTGTTTTTTGTGAGGTATTTTTTGGTTCTTTTTCATTTTTTAACTTGGGTAGTGATGGGTGAAATAGAAAGAGAGGAGGAAGAGAGAAGTGAAAATAATGAAAAAGCAAAAAGCAGTGACACCCCCCACAAAATAACCTGTTAAAAACAAAACATGTTTTTCAAGCTCTGTGTTATTAAAACATCTTGGATATACATGTTCCATATTCTTCAAAATAAGCAATATTTTGACTGTCATAAGAACATCGCTGAGGGGATTGTTTGTGTGGGTTTGCACCTTTCATGATGGAAGCAGCCTTATCAGAATCCTTGCCCAGCAGAATAATAAATTCTTATACTCAGGGTTAGACAGAATCAAGGTTATACATCTCAGTCTTGGGCAAATCTTTACAGAACAAGAGCTCAGAGAGGCATCAGAAGCTTTTGTCAGCATTCCTAGGAGTTCACTGCATTGGTATTCATGTGTTCAGCTATTCCCTTTCAATATTTGTGCTGGGGGAGGACAAGCCACCAGCCAGTTCAAACAGTGCGTGACTGTCTGGGAACCTCCTCCTACCCACCTGACTGCTGCTGGAGCTTGGAGCGCATTCAAAGGAAGATGCTGTGACCCACACTGCCAGCACAAGCCTTGCCTCCAGACAGATGTCAGTACTTCCAGGGAAGGAAAGGAAGGAAACAACCCTTCCCAAGCCACCCATCACTTAAACATCATGAACCTGAAATTACCAGCCACGGCTAGAGAGGCATCTTCTGCAGCAGTCACTACAGCACCCACTGTGATGATGCCACCACCACTGGTTTTGTCACCACCCTTCTCCCTGCAGATCACTCCTCTTCTACAGCCATCAGCTAACCAAGCATTGCCAGTTTCCAGGCCACAGAAGTGATGGCAGACCAAAACAAGTGAGATAGTTAGATATATATGAGATGCACATGTATTTGGTTTGCCCAAATTAAAGGCAGGTTAACTCCTTCTAGTGATTTTACACATGGCTATGGCTCCTTAAAAAAAAATTAAATTAAAAAAAAAGCCCAGAAATCCGGAGTAAAAGAGCTCTTGTAATCTTAATACAATGTTTCCAGTTGAATAGCCTTGTCCAAAGATGGAGACTGAAGAAATAAATCTTTAACTGGTGCACATAAAGCATTAGATTTCAACCAGATTGTACACAATATTTTCTCCCGTGGTGCACATTTTCATTCCCATATTCAACCTTACAGGTCTCAAAGACCTAATGATTAGACAGCAAGTGAATACCAGCTTCTCTGAGGTCATGACCTGTTCAGTCCTCTGAGCCACATGCCTGACCCACACGAGCTGTGCTCTTGAAATCTGAGGAGCCCTCCAAAACTGCAGATTACAGCAGCAGAATACAGAATTCAAGGAAGAACCAATAATTCCATTCCATATCTGTTCATCATGACATGAATTTATGCCATTTAAGATTTTTTTAACTCCACTAGGATTATGGGAGTGCACAATTCATGAGCCTGATTAACAGGTAGAATAAAGTCCAGAGAGAGAAAGTAATCTCTGAGGAAGTACTCAGTCCCTCTATGCCCAGGCTACAACAAGCCAAGCACAGTCAGCTTATCTGTCCTGAGAAACAACCATCCATCACTAGGATATGAGATGGCAATTATCTGGCAAAAATTTATAGCCAGTGAAGTCAGGACTGGGATGTTACACCAGTGAACTTGACACAGTGATGACCAAAAGGCCAACCCCTCCCTACTCATTAAGAATTAGACTTTCCTTAGACAGAAATCTCTGAATCACTGTGGTGACTCAAAGTGCAGCCTATCCCAACTCAGAGACAGCTCTGGCTCAGTCAGGCTGGGATTAGCATGTGTTCTTTATTCCTACCTGCACTCGCCTGCTGAGATACAGCTGCCACTATTCCCTGTTCAGACACCCCATGCACACACATGTTCCTAGTGGGTTTTCTGCTCCTTGGGGAATTGGTCTTTTTCTTTCTTTCTTTCCTTCCTCCTGGTATCTGATTGTGCTGCCTGTCAGCTGGGTTACCAATTAGAAATCCCTACTGAGCAGGCTTACATAAATAATGGATTTTGTGGCTAAGTGGAAAAACTGAAAAGCCAGAGTTGTTTTTTTTTTTTAAAGTCTTTTAGGTCAACCCAAAGTGATAATATTTTGGGAAGCTGGCATAAGATTCTAGAAAACAACTGTTCAAGGTTGACCAAAAGCATTGTACTCAGTCATTAGTTACAGAAATTATAATTTAAATTTGGAACTATTTAACCCTTTCCTGAAAGACATTTTATGTAAGTTAGATGTGTTATGTAATGTTGAAACGTTTTCTTTAGAAAGTACTTGTAAAAGAAACACTCAGACAGTTACAGAAATGTTTTCCCTTTAGTTTTGAATAAAGCTATTTAGCAAATGTATCTACTGAAAATCTGCAAGTCATCATCCCAAAACTTCACTTTTCAGCAAACATTCTTTCCTAAAAAAAGTTTCCATCTAAATCTCAATGTTTCCTTTAGAGCAATGTTTCCTTTAGAGCATTTTCTCTTTCATAAATCAGTAGTGATAGCCAGGAAGACACCAGCAAAATAGCTCCAACCAGAATGAGACTCATCAATTACAGTGAATGGTTAAATCATACCCTATATTTTCAAGATCCTATTCATCCAGACTGTCTCCAGCAATCCTACCCACATCCTCAGAATCCTTATATCCTGAGGATACAGGTCAATTTTTCAAATCTGCTCAGGATTTTCCCTGAAGATTTGACTATATATAACCTTGAAACAAAGACCAATCATACTTAAAATGTGGCATTGGAACAGCAAGACACCTAACATTACTGCACATCTGTCAGGCAGCCCAGAGAGCCTCTCCGCACTCATGATCCCCACCAGAGCTGTGTCCCTGACAGCTGCCTGACTTCTTACAGCAAGTTCCTGCTTGGCTGGTCCCATCTGGTTCTGCCCCAGAGCAAGCACCCCTTGCACTGATGCCTCTCCCCAGAGCAGGCAACAGGGATTCTCTGGAGAGCATCTCCTCGTGAGGACCGCGCGGATCTCACCCAGTGCCTCCTGTGCCACAGCAGTGTTACTTGGAAGTGCTTGATATGGGATATAAGCAACCCAGACAACAACACCTGATTTTGCAGAAGTTGTTCTCTGCAACTTCTGGCATTTTTGGCAATGGCTGTCGTGTCCTCCTCCCAGCAAATGGGAAAGAGTAGGATGACAGAAATTCCTAACAAAGGATGCATATTTCTAACACTGAGAAAACAATCTTTCCCATCTCCCACACCAGTTATCTTAAGAAGTTGGTGAATTCTTTTAGCTGAAAGCGCATACATTCAGCATGCAAGATTTCAGCCTCAGTGATGGGATGTAAATTTGCTGGTGTCATAAAAAACTGAAAGCAGATTTAGAGTGCTAAGAAGCAGGCAACTTTAGTAACAAGCATAGCTTGCTGTGCCACCTTTTAATAAAATATTATATGTCATCAAAATTAGCCAAGTCTCTTAAAAATTCAGGCTTTGTGGTCTTATATTTCTGCTCCCCTGCAGTCTGCTTCTAAGCTCCAACTGTATCAACGTATAATCTATGGCTGTTTTCCAGAATCAAGTAACTACTCTTTGAATTGTAATCTCTTTAAACAAAGTTAGAGATTTCTGCTTGGCCAATTGCCACGTTCCTCTGCCATTTGTATTTATAATGTGATTGTGATGGACCTGATATGCCGTATCTGGCACAACCGGTATCCTCATCTGCGGTCCTACAAACAGTAGGAAAATGTGACAGAATGCGAGAGAAGTTGATGCGACAGATGCAGAGAAATTGATGCTTTACACATGGGCTGGGCAATCCATTTGTGCAGGTGTCAGGGACAGCTGGAGGGACAGGGACAAGGAAACCACACCCCTGTGATTATGATCACAAGCCCAGGTGACCCCGAAGACTCTCAGTAATGGACAGTAATGAGGAAAAGAAAGAGAATTAGTAGTGCTGGGAGGAGGTGCACAATGGGGAGAAAAAGAGGCAGCAGGGAAGCAATGCAGTGAAAAAATGAGCAAGATGAAGGGGAGGAAACAGCAGACAAACTGAGAGAAATAAACATGAAATGGTGAAAAGAAACAAGGACAGGGAAAAAGAGCCAACACAAAATGAGAAGGGAAGAGCGCTGAGAAGTGTTTATATGGATAGATGCACCAGAAGCCAGGACATTGGAGTGAATCCCAAACAGCTGTCACGGAGGAATCTGCAGCACATCCACACTGCTGGACAGGAACAAGAACAGCCAAGGGTCTCACCGTGAATTTCTTGTAGAGCTCATAAGTGAGGAGAGGGTTGGGAAGTTCCCTGAAGTACAGCTTGCAGAGTGACCCCACACAGTGGATGTCCTGGAGGTAAACTTCCCTTGTCAGATCTGGGCATTGGTCAGAAACAAACTCTTGTCTGAAACAATATGGAAACATAACAATATGGGTGAATAAGAGCTGTAGCAGGCCAGTGCTCCACCCTAACTATTCATTTACAGCTAGAGAAAAAACAAATGGGAAAGCAGAGATGTCTCTGCTGGCCCAGATTGTGTCCCAAGTTCAGGCCCTGAGATTTCAGTTAGTCTCCATTATCCCTAACGCAGGGAGTGGACCTCAAACTGATATAAAGATTTTGTTCTGCCCCAAAGTGATAGACAACAACTCAACATTTGTGTTGAGACCCTCCATGCCTTTCCCACTGAGAGATGCAGAGGGAGATATAGAGTTTTTTGGGCTCATCCATAAAATGTTGTCTTCCCCTATTACCAATTTCAAAGACAGTTTACCTTCTGCATCAGTTTGGAGCTCTGTTGGCCACAGCCTGTACCTGAGGGACTAACACAAAATACCAAGCAATGTCTCTGAATTCCTCTGATACTCCCAAACGTTGCCCTTACCTCAACTTCTGTATGTTGGATGTGACTCCTGAGAGCCGGTAGATCCCATCCACGATGCCATGAGTCTCAATGAACTCCGCACAGCTCTTCAGCACATAAGGAACTACGAGAGGAAAGCAAAGCAAGATGTCCAATGAATATACACTGACAGCTCCCACAAGTCACCACAGAGGAGACAGTTCCATAAAAAAACAGCAGAGGCTCTCTGTGGATGCAGGGAAAGGTACAACAATGAGAGAGACTCAGGGCAAATCAAAAATAACCTCTGCAAAGTGACCGTGAGGATATGCTGTGGTTGTGCCATGCAATGCTCATTGACATGTGTCAATGACTGACCCTGAAGTCACAGTAACATAGCAGATAAAAAGGTAGGGTTTTCCACTCTTCCTTTTTCTTCCAAAATAAAAGAAAAGAAACTCATTCTAATTGAAAGCATGTGGTAAAGCATGAGGTCCTGGGAACCTCCACCCTCCCCAATATAGAGCTCCAGCCTCGCTGAATTGTGCCAAAGGTCTCACTGGCTTGGATAAAAATCAGAGAAGCATTCACACTTCCATATAAGCCTACATACCCACAGTTTAGTGCTCATAAATCCCACTGAGGGGGTATAAAGTTCAAATATTGACTAGATCTGCACACTGACAAAACCTGATATCGGCTTCAAAAGAACTCCATCAGCATAACTAGACAAAGCCTTAACCAGTCTTAAAGCTGAAAGGAGCCTGAGGCACAACATTTATATCCAACTTGGACCCAAAGTATATGTTTATTTTTCCCCATTATATAGGTATAAGAACTCCCCATTCTCTTGGTCAGATCAAGCCTCCCTGTCCCCTGTACTATAACAACCCAAGCTATAACAATAACAGTAAGAAAGCCCTTCCTTATTAGGTGCTAGAAACTACTGTGTATTTAATGCATTTCTTCACACAGCCATAGGCAGAAAAGTCAGTAAATGCACAAGTCAAAAGTTCCCTGCTGTAATGCTGAGTATGATGCACTGCACATTTCAAAAGCTGTATGGAAGAAAACCAACTAAGCCATAGATTTGACTGGAAAGCTAGGCCGTAGTAATTACTGCATCTTTGTGACACCCCAGAGACAATGCCTCTGGCTGGATCTTCCCTGAATTCTTCTGCTCAAAGTTCAGGGCTATAATGACATATTAACATGTGCTTCATTAGATGGTGTCCAAAGACAGTACTCCAATGATAGCCCAGACGGATAGAAACGGGTAGTACATTATTAATTTCCATTATTTTATTATTTCTCATGGGAGTCACTGAGGCCAGAGCCTGTCCCTGCCAAGGACTGCAGGGTGCAGACTCCTGTGAAAAGGGCTCCATGCTTGCACCCACCTCAGTGACACACTACTACTGAGCCAATCAGTCAGGGAAGTTCTGCCCTTCTGCCTCCTGACTTGCCAAGGGAAGTAAAGATGTCCTTTTGTGTGTCCCTTCTCTTGTCTTTTGGCCAGCCCAAATGCAGGAGTCTCACTGATTACTTGGAAGTCCGAACAGTCCAAACAGACTAATGCTTCTCAGTCAAAGGAGCTTCCCCAAAACAACAGGAAAAAATTGACTATGGGTTTTTTGAGCAGGCACTCATAACATGGTACACTGGTCATATTGTGTCACACTCAAAGCCCTTGTGCTGATTTTCAAGACCCTCAAGTTTTTGGGTGGAGCTCATGACAGAGGCCCTAAGCCTACAACAGTGTTCTTGAAACCGTGAAATTGCAAAGAGAACAGGTGAAGTCTACAGAGTCAAAGCTTTGTCCACAACAGTCACAGAGTTATGGTATTCTATTCTCAGGAACTTTGGAGGGGAAGGCACATCAGAGCCTTCCAGAAAGGAAAGAACCTGGGATGTATTCCTTTCAGTGCATGTAACACCTACTTCCTATGTGGGCTAAATGGTGTTGAAGGAGACAGAGGGAAAAAAAAAAAAAGTATGAAATTTCCTTAATATCCTTCCAAGAAAAGTCCAAGTGACACATCAAAAAAAGAGGACCTTCCTATCTCTGAGTAAGTCCTGATTATTTGGAACTGCAGTACGGAACTCAGATCATATGATGATGAGAATGCTAAAAAATCAAAAAAAGGGAAAGGCAAATTACCTCAGGCCTCATCTCCATTTCTGGAAAATCAGGCTTTAACACCTTTATGGTAGAAGCTATGCATACATGGCATATTAAAATTTCCTTCTTGGCAGGGGTCTGGGAATAAATGGCATGTAACCAGCAAAAATGAAAGTTAAGCAGATCCATGTCCACCTCAGATCTGTCTGGGTGAGATAATAGAAATCATTGAACTCTATGCAACCTGAAAAAAGAATTAATAGAATTAATAGAATTAACAAAAAACATTTGATCATGATAGCCAGATGACAAGGTTTGTTTAAAGGTCAACAGTCCTTCATGGAGACAAGCCTCATATGATAGTGCCTGGCTGCCAAAAAATGGGGTCCATGCACAAAGAATCCTTTATTAGATACTTTTTAAGATCTCGGTGTTAAGAATAAGAAAACAAACTAAAAATGCAGAAACTTATGTTTGTTGTGACTTATTTGACCTCTTGAAAGTAAGACCTATTAAATCACACAGTTTTTTTGGCTGAGTTCTAAGTTTCCTTGGAGTAAATTAGGTCAAGAGGCCTCAGGCAGGTAAGCAAACTCCCTATACAGTAGAAAAGGCTAGATCCATCTGTTGAGGACTGGTAAGCAAAAAACAGGGGCCTTATGGGAACAATCTGTAGCAAATGTATAAAATTGAAGCCATTTTAAAAAGTGGGTGAAAACTCCACAGCAGAGGCAACCTACAGATTGCAAATAGACAATATGCACTGAACTCTGCCAATATCTCTTACTGCAGCCCTGCACTTCTTGCTTTTCCAACTCCGGGCTTTCCACATTATCTTGTCCACTGCCCTTCACTTATCATGTACAAGTTTTTCTGTCACACCAGGTCTTTGGCTCATAGGAAGAGAAAGGGTCAGTTATGCCAAAATTTGTGTCAGTTTTGTGATGTCAAAAAAAAATCCACATAGGATACTTTTCATTTGCAACTGAAAATTACAGACTTTGGCCCCAGATCCCTGGAGGAGAAGTGACTACATCGACTTCCTGCGAATCAAGCCCCTAAATGCAGCACTTGTATGGAACTGGAGCACAATAAATGTTTTCTTTGAGCAGGACCTGTAGCTCTGGCATTCCTGAGCAGCTCTGATCTCCTACAAAGCTTAGCCTTTTGGGCTTTTGGGGGTGGTGAGTTTAGAGCAGCAGTGAGCAGTTCTCTCCCACTTCCAGGAGTTTCTGAGCTGGTTGGATTATTTCAGATGTGGCTCCTGATGAACTGAGGCTGGGATCAACCCTGAATGCAGGAAGGTACAGGCTCTGGCATGTGCTTTACAACATGGTGCTATCAGAGTTACAGGGCATGTAAATCACAGGGCTGGGTCTCTCCCAAAGGAAAATCAGATGTGGATGAGGATTTGCAGCAGGGGCTGCACGTGCAGGCACATAGAGGAGATGGGGGGGAGGGAGTCCCATCTTGACACTCCTATAATTAAAACTGTGATGGAAGCTTAGAAAGCTTAGAAGCTGGAAGGGGCAGCTGGTGTCACACAGACCCTGCTTATTCTGCCAGACAGCCAAACTGTCCTCATTTAAAACTACAATAGAAACCAGATGGAGGAGGACAAGAGAGCATGGAGTAAGGCATCAGTCAGAGGGAAAATTGAGTTATAAACATACTGCACACAAAAGACAATACTTCTCTTCCCCTAGACAAAAATAAACCAGACAGGCAGTCACAGTAACTCATTCCATTCTCACTGGATATCACCTCCAAGTTCAGTGTACACAGACATGCACCTTCACCAGGGTCCCTTCCAAGACAACAGCTCATGCCACCTCCTTTGCACGTGTCTGCTGCTCTTGCTGGATCAGGCATCACATCGTTCTCCTTCTGATCCCCCTGGCTTCCAGTGGCACTAATGTGCACTGAAATTCCTGATGCCCAGCACTGCTGTCTCTCCCTTCTCCTGTCCCTTCCCAGCCATGGAGCTTCCACCCACCAAACCTCTCCACCAGCAAGAAAGGTGCCCATTCTTTGCCTGCCTGACAAAGGTTTCATCTGGCACTGCACTGAGCACTTTGGATCTAATCTGCAGAGACCTTTAAGCATGCCCCTATTTAAATCCCCAAGCAGCCCAAGCAGGAGAGGTGTCTAAGAAAAGAGGGAGTGACCCCATCCAGTGACCAGTGGGAGGATGGCCTCCTGGCCTCCCACCAAGCCAGCAAAGAGCAAGGAAGAAGCTGGTTTAGAAGGAGATGGAGGCAATATCCTGTGACTTTCAGTGCCACCTTCCAGAAGAAACTCTTACTCTCCATGATCTACAGAGGAACCCCAGGGAAGAGGTTGCTAAGTCAGACACTCTAACCAGTCAGTGTGAACAGTGCCCAGTTAGACAGTGAGTTAGCTAACCTGGACTGGGCCATGTGTTCAGGGTACACTGCACTGAACAGGACTGAATAGCAGCAGGCTTCATTTTTTACTTTATCCTTCTGTTATTTTCTCAGACTACTCCTTGTAAGGATAAGCACTGGTGGCAGAGATGCTCAGGGCCTCCTTGGAAGTTGGTTTTTGCCCCTGGTGGAGGTTTCATGCCCTCTCTAATTTTATTTTAATTTTAGTTCAGCTATTGGAAGAATAAATGCAGATCTTTCATTTCACCTGGAACACCAACATTTTGATTTTTGACTTGCAGGAATTAGTTTGAATTTCTTTTTTTAATTTCTCACAAAAATGAATCCTGCACAAAAAAAAAAAATGTAGACATTTTAATTTAATCATTTTGGTTTTGTTATACATTAGTGCTTTTTTAATTGTCTTCAATTACCCTCAATAGCAGCACATGCTTCCTATCATGCTATGTCAATACCTTGACAATAAAGGTCAAAAATCTCCTGTTTCAATTCAAATGACTAAAATAGGAAATATTTCCTTTTAAAAAGTGTTTCAGTCTGTACTAAGCAAGAGCAGTTATTTTGTACCAAAAAATAACAAAACAGAACAAACTAATATATTCAGTTGGCCTCCTAATCACAGGAAAGGAACAACATTGTACAAATGGCAACATCCGTGATCATCAGTATCTCT
This sequence comes from Aegithalos caudatus, assembly GCA_013389925.1. Lineage (NCBI taxonomy): Eukaryota > Metazoa > Chordata > Aves > Passeriformes > Aegithalidae > Aegithalos > Aegithalos caudatus. The sequence continues at coordinate 51,324 of WEIU01000394.1, read as the reverse complement.
GATATTTTTTGCATTTCCTGACTTTCTACTGTAAATCACGAGTTTTAAAGCTGATTCACTATTTTTTTTTCTTTTTTGCTGACATTGCCTGATTTTTCACTAGGCATAAGGTTGGTTGAGAAACAGATTTTTGAGCAAACTGTGCTCTCCTCCCTGCAGCTCACAGAGCCCTGGTGCAGCACATCAGTCACAACAGCAGATTTTCTCCCAGTGCACAGCCCTAACTAGTTGTACCACAGCCACAAGGCAGCTAAGGATAAATCCAGCCTCCCCACCACATAGCATTTCCTTTGCCTTCCACTGTCTCCTTGTCAGCAGCAGCCAGGGAGGGAAGGGGCCACAACATCCAAAATCTCTGCAGAGGGTCTCTCCTGTTCAGAGATGAAGTTCGCAGAGCTGGGAAAGGGGATGGTTTGCCCTGTCAGGACATAAATGCTACAAGGACAAAGAACTTCAGTCTCCAGGATGTCTGTGCCTACTTTTTGCCAGCACTAAATTAATTTCACAAAATAAAATTTAAAACAAAAAAAAAAACAAACAACCAAACAAAAAAAAAAGCCAAAACCTGTCTTACTCCCAAATTCCAGTGTTTAATTTGGCTGTTAGCTGTGGCTAAGCTGCCACAACCCCTCCATACACACACACACTTGAATTTAAACAGAATGAGAGGTAAAGAGCACCAAACAGGCTTAAAACCAAACCAACTTCTTACAATTCACCCTGGCTTTTCTCCCTTAGCTGCCATAAACACAGTTCAAAAGGATGAATGGTTGGCACCAAGGTGATCCTGTCCACATGGACAGCACAAATGATTCACTGCATAAGTCACACACTTCATGTATTTTTTCCCCTCTGCTTCTGTGGGAAATGTCCCTGCAATGTCACAAAGGTTATCACAACAGTGCCGTTCCCTGCAATGAAAGCACTGTCCTGTGCACAGTTGTGATTTGGTGGGCAAAAATGTAGGAAAAACAGATCTCAAATCTGTCAGATGCTGTGAGCCATCACCCTTCATGGCCTGCATGGGAAGTGGAAACACTGAGTGCTGTTTGGGATGTGGCCCTCTGATTTCAAGCACATGCATTTCAACACAACCTGCAGCTCAGCTGTGAGTTTGAGTGAAGCCAATGGCACCACCATCAAGCAGTTTTTTTTTTCCCCACGGATATTATACCAGCTTACATCTAACATATCTAAATAAGACATGTAGAACACCTGATCTTCCAAAGCAGATCTGACAACTGTGATGTTTGAAGCAGGAATGAAAAAGCCTGTGGCAGACCTGGCCAGCTGATAGACAGCACACATCAAAGAAAGCCTAAGAGAAAGCACTGCCAAAGCAGACACTGAACACTGACTCTCAGCCCTGGCGGTCACTCTGCCCCTCTGAAATGTGACTTTACTTTGACATAGCCGGCAAATTGTCACGCAGGCACTTTTGAAAGAGGTTGCACTGAACACTACAATAGTTTTGTTAGGAAAACATCCTGCTGACAATTTCCTGAAAAAAAAAAAAAAACCCAAAAAAAAAAACCAAGAAAGACCAGATAACAGAACAGGATATCCACTCCTAACTTTTATGACTGTGGTACAACCACCTCAGAAAACAGTGGCTCAGGTACTGCATGGGAGGTCAATGAGCTGTGCACGTCCTCAGCTAACCACTCAAATCCTAACAGTCCTGATCCACAGCAGATTAGGGTGGATATTGTACAGCTTTTTTTTCTTTTTTTTTTTCTTTTTTTTTGGATCAAATTACAAAATNTTTTTTTTTTTTTTTTACCACAGCACAAGCAATTGGGATAAATAATTCTGAAGATAGGAGTAACTGGACAATTTATGCTGTGTCTGGAAATGGACTCAGGTGTAAGTATAGAAAATATCAGAATATCAGTTTTGAAGCTGCATGTAATGAATTGGCCCATCCTGGTAAATGCCTAGATAATATGATGATAAGCAAGCTGTAAGACAGGAATTCTGCCACTGACCTCGATTCTGGTGACATGTAATAAAACCACTGACAAATCCAAAGGCTGCTCCAGCTGATGGAGTGCAGAACTGGGGTGATGCCAATGCTGCAGCTCAGGGGAGGTGGGAGAAGCAGCCTGCCAGGGAAGAGTCCAGGTAAGTGTTGGGTGATGAGATGGAAAGCCAGTAATGTAGGCTTCATCTGAAGTCTCTGAGAGCCTGCTGTCTTTCATCCAGATCAATAAACAAGCTTATAGCATGTTTCTGCATCATGCTTTCCTTTCTTCTTCTGTCTCCTCTTAAGCATAGAATCCAAAGCAAGCCATGCTAACCCACTTAATTGCTGGCAGCAAAACAACAAAATTATATGGACTTCATAAGCTTCTTCCTCCTCTCACCAGATTTTGATCTACATGTTTTCATTACAAGAGCTTCAGAAGAAAGTTAAACAACAAGTGCAGTCTCCATCTTTTACCTGGGCCTGCCACCTGTTCATTTTCTTATAGTCCCAACATTACCCTGGAGGCAACTTGTAAGCTTTAACACATGCTTCTTGACTGTTATAACAGTGTAGAAACCAAAATCTCCCTTGACACTTTGAGATTCCTACACTGGATTCTTAGGATCCCAGAATCAGGAGAGCAGCAATTCAATGGGATCAATGCTCCCTACCTGGCTGTCAGTGTTAGTTTACCCCTTAGTCCTTTTCAACTTGGACTCTAGTGTGCCAGGCAATAGGGATTCCATTCTTTAAAAGCCAGACTTTTGGGGCTGTTAGAAGGAAATTCTGAGTGCTTAGGTCTTGATGTGCACCTTAAAAATACCAAGGACTAGTTAAACAGTTTTGAAGTCCTTTGTACTGTGCCCCTCACAAACACCATCTCCATACACTGAAATCTGTAGCAATCTCTAGAAGACATGGAATCTGCCTGCAGTTTCTGTGCTGCTCTGTAATGCTCTCTCACTGTTCGACAGATCCTTACTTCACTTTTGTAGTGATGGCATGGTGGTGGCAAAGCAACTAATTCCCAAATAAATGCTATTGAAAGGCTGGGGAAGAGACAGGATGAAGCAAGGAACTGGGTTGTTATCTCATGAACACCCATGCTGCAGCAAAGTGGGCTGTTCTGCAGTTCTCTCTGCTGTCCTTTCCCAGGGAATTTCTGTTGTCCCCTCAAATGTGCAAGAAGAGGATGGAGGTCCACCAGCACTGTTCTCCTGTGGAGAAACCATAGCACATTTCTCCTTCCATGCTTGCTACACATTCACAAGCATACATGACAGCCACGCCCAAGCTTTACAGCATATATCCAGCTGTGCCAGCTAACTCAGGATGGCAGTGCCAATGAGCTCAGGTGTGTGAAAGGGGGAAGAGGGGCCCATCATGCCACTGAGAGCCCAGGTTATCCTTTGGTAGCAAGATACAAAGAACAGAGAAGCTGGTTCTGACCAAGCGCTCATGGAAGAAAAATGGCATGGTTGAATTTCACAGCACTTATTTATATCTTCTCCCTTCTTTTTCTTTTGCCCTCTGTCACACTTATGGACTGATGCAGACTGACACTAGGTTATGCAGTAATGTTCTTTCACTCAGGCCTCTCACTGATCTTGTCTCTAGGGCTCTCCTAGTCAAGAGCGGTACAGCAATTTCCAGAGGTTATTCCAAATGGGCTGTTTTACAGACAGTCAACAATTTAAGGCAGAGAGTAGGAAAAATCGCTGAGGATCATTACATATCACAAGCAGACAGATGAGGAGCCTAAATACAAACCCATAACAGCTGCAAATGAGAAGTGAAAGGCAAATAAAGACTGACTTTTTGCAAAAAAGTAAATAAGGCTTTATGATGTCAATCTGATTGAAAACAAACATGCAAAGGCACTAGCAATAATCAGTCATTATGATTTGTAGCCAAGCAGCACCAAATCCATTCCATCTTTGCTCAGTTGCTGAGCATATATTTAGACTGAGCATTTTCATTGCCAGGTTGCCTGGGCCTGACGCAAAGAAACACACTCATAGAAAAAAATCCCATTAGACTCAACAGTATCTTCCACAAGAGAAAATAAAATCAATTTGTTCTACTTACTGTGACATGCAAAAGCAAAGGAGGTATATGAGTGATAGAAGCATTTTCACCAGCTTCATGGGGGCACAAAATGATGGTGTAAGTTTCAACACAGAGTGGAGAATTAAGACTTCTGCTGGAAGTGGAAGGTGACCTAGAAATGATCCCCACAACCCTGCTCAGAGGAAGCTGAAAACAAGTCACTCTTTTATTTGAAGAGGATTAAACTGTGGGTGACTCTGATTGCTGATGTTTTTCTGGTGAAACAGGGTGCTGTTCTACCCATCCTAAGTAGTGCCCAGGGTATACGATCACAACAGGCTGTGGGCTCAGTTTTCATGTCCAAAACGTATGGAGAAAATTCTGCCAGAAGCAGCACCTGATCAGACACACATAACTCTAAACATAAATAAATGTATATATCAGCATATAAATTTATATGCGTATGTGTACATATATTAATGTATTTTTACACATAAAGCTATATTTGTTTATATATGTACAGCTGTGCATGTGTGAGGTTTCATATGCATTACCAGGAAACTCTTCTTAGAGAAATAGCTGGGTTTTTATGAGATGTCAATCAAAGCCCAACAAAATCAAAAGATACGAAAGTCATGCTAGGCCAGTGTCATAGGTCTAGGGGATACATCATGACACACTGGTGCTCTGCTTGTTGCTGCTGAAGGCTTTGTTGGGTGAAGCACTCACAGCCAAGGAAAGCTGTTGGTCTGGGAGGCTGTTCCTCAAGCATGCTTGGATGTCTGCATCAGCAAGTCCAGCATAAGTTTCAGTGGATTGGTTTCACTCAGTAGTTTAGTTAAGAAGGGCAGCCCATGGGATATGGATCATATTGGCTACATCTTTTCATCTTCAAAGGCTGCAGTACTCTAAAGTGTACTCTTACAGCCATGTTCACAAGGATCTTGTTTTCCTTTCCATGCACCAGAGTAAAGAGCTCAAGAAGAAACTGCTGAGTAGCCTGGCTCAGACATCTGGATGTGGTGCTGCTCTTTCAGGGCTTCTTTCAGAAACAGCAGGGAGCACAGCACTGCTCCATCTGCCAGCCTTGTGGCACATCAGAGCTCACATATGTTCCAATAGGGAAGTTTGCCTGCTCTCCAGAGCCTGGGAGAATCAGCAAGGACAGCAAAGGAGGCAGAATGACATTTGCAGATGGTGTCACAACACCTTCCAGCCTTCTAGAGGCTGATGCTGGGCTAGGATTGTTTAGATAGAATGCTTCCTGCCAGGCTGTTTGTGTCTGTCCATCTCAGGATGTCAGCACACAACTACTGAGATGCACCCAGAGCACATGGTTTTCCTAGGCTAAGCTGCAGGGACTGTACCTCTGCAACTGCCTGCCAGAGGTGTAAGAGCATCAGAAATAGAAACTAAATCTGTTCAGATGGTCAGTGATGAAAGGAGGCACAAAGTTTCTCATAAAGACACAAGTAAAAGAGGAAAAGAAACAAAGCTGAATAAAATATTCAGCATGATGGTATCTCCTTACTTCTCAAGAAGGCTTCTGTCCCCTCACCTAGTAAGGGCAAGTCAGGAAAGATATCCATCTAAACAATACCTTCCTTTGTACTCCCAAGACCCTTCTGCTCCCAGTGGTAGCACTGTCCCCATGTCTTTTCTGCACAAAACAATCCTCCCAGTTCCACAGGGGATACAAGCCTCTCATTCCCTTCCCCTCTCAATAAATACTCATGCCAGAGGTTATCAAACTGAGGGTCATTCTCAGTGCTAACAATGGGAAAAAAACCGAATATCAAGCAGTTACTAAAGCAGTAAATCTAATCACTTGGCAATTGTGTTCCTTGGTTTCCAAGCCCCCCAGCAGATTCCTGATATATTCCATATTTCACCCTTTATTTTGTTTTCCATTTTGCAAAGGACAGGCTCTGAACCAGGATGAAGAAAAACAACTTTCCCACTCCGCCTCCCCCTCCTTTTTTTTCCCCATGCTATCTCTGCTCCAAGTCAGGCCAGGTAGTGCTTATCATTTCCTCTGCACAGCAAACACCAGGGTGCAAGCGCTTCCTGCTGGCCAGTCCTAAACTCTGAGCTCACATTGTTTTCAAGGCCCCCCTCTCTCAGAGGCAGGAGCAGCTCTGCTGCACAGCTCTTCCTGTTGACGTCAGGTCCCTCTTCCTCCCAAAGCAAATGGGCTTCCTGACAGCATCTGTGTCCTTTTCCATAAGGACTAGCAGGAACCATTTTCCTACACAGTGGCCGCGAAAGAAAAAAAAAAAAATAGTACTGGAGAAAGGGATGTAATAGGGAGGAGCAGCAGTGGATGGTTTTTTTCCAAGTAGTCTGTCTGGGAGAACATCTGGGGTCCCTCTCAATGAGGAGGAGAGAGAAGAGAAGAGATAAGAGGTCAAAACAATACAGTTATGTCTTAGGGATGCTGGTATTTGCAAGTACCGGAAAATAATTTTATTAGCAGAGAACATCAGAGACTAATTACAGCTGCCGATTTCCCACTGCTAAGGAATGTAAGCTCACAATAGAATAGCTCCAGCGACAGCCCCTGCATTCCAGCAGCGCTGTCATAAGCTGTAGGAAATGCCAAGACCTTTACACCAGACTATTGCCTTCTTTTTTATTCTCTCAAATGGAGGAATCACTACCACTGCCAGCACTGTTTCATCAACAGTGGAGAAAATGGGTGACAAATGTGCAGAACACAGCTGACACCAAGCTGAATCACTTCAGCTCCTCAGACTGCCCATGGTATTCAAGGTTTGCATTTGTCCCATTAGAGAAGCTGATGGGCTTGTCCCGTCTCCCACCAGGAAGTCTACAGTTTGCTGCACAGTGTAAGAAACACTTGTGGAGCCTGTGGCCCAGGGACACACAGCAGAGCAGAAGGCAAGGAGCATGGCCAGTCAGGGCAACAGTGCTATCTGCCCTTCTAGGGATTTCAGCCACAAGAGTCCCACAGCCTCCCTCACAGAGCAAGGAGTTGGGTCCCCTTAGGACATGCACCCCACCAAGAAAGGGTTCCCCTTGACTGGGGAAATAGAACCAGCCAGCATTTTCTATACTACATCCATACCACTGTAACCAAACAGGTGGGGAGGGTGTTTATCAAGGGGTGCACAGCAACAACCAGAACAGGACCTGTCCCTTAGCACACCATCTAGAACTGCTGCTTAGGAGTATGGTCTTCTGGGATGAGTCACAGGTATATGTCAATAAAATATTTTGTTAAAATGTGATTTTCTCATTACACTATAGTAACTAAGCAAAGGACTGTACTTCCAATTTCTGTCCATGAATTGTCACAGACAAAATTATTCCAGCTGAATGCAACTGTAGTCAACAACAGATGTGGCCCCAAGTCTGGCAGAGCCAGCAGAGCTGCAAGAGAGTGAAGTGGGGCTTAGTTTTCCTCACCAGAAGAAATCTTACTCAAGGTGCAATTGCAACATCTTAACGGCTGGTGAGGGTGTAAGACGCAAAGGAGAAAATCCCACCTACATTCTCCCAGCAGGAGTTGGCCAGGGCTGCTGAAATTTCCAGCGTTGACACTGGAGGAAACATTCCTGAGCACAGAAGGTGCCCCCCACAGCCAGAGCCGTGCCAGTGCTCACACACGACAGTGGGATGGGGGGACCACGAGCTGCTCCGGAAGGAAAACCCCTCTCCGAGTACTGCCTGCTATTCGTGAATGAATTACCTCAATCCCTCTAAAGCAGTGTACTGACCAGGAAAAGGGCATGGGGATTATTAATGGAAAAATCCTTGAGTCTTTCAGCCCTGCAGTGTGGCTACAGTTACAAGGAAAACAGGACACCATGTGGCATATGGGGAGGAGGAAGAGAAAAGGAGCAGAAACTCTAAAGCCCTACTAGCGAGGAAGAACAAAGGGCTGGTGGTAAATAGACACAGCTGGCCCAAATGACCAGGAGAGAAGCAAAGGCACAGAGCAGTGGACTGCACAGGGGAGGGATAACATGGAGGGAAACAGCTGCTTCTGCTGTTCAAGGTCTTGTAGTTATACGTGAATGAAACTGTGAGAGGATATTAAAGAGTAGGGAAAACCTCCTAAGGCTGAGACATAGTATCATGCAGAATTGCCTTCTCAGGGAGAGGGGTGGGAGTCAGGCTTTCTGGGTATTCAAAATCCATTGGAAGATTACTCTGAATGGAATGGTTCTGCATCAGCCACTGAGACAAAAACAAAATCACCTCACCGGCCTTCCTGTGTCATTTTCAGGTGATGCCTTTTAAGCCACAGAAAGATTCCCTGGAAGAGTTTGCTGTGTTAAAGGAAAACATAAGTGCCAGCACTTGCTACAGCAAGGGACAACCACAACCAGCAGCTGGAGTTTAAATTGGATACTAAAGCATGTGGGAAGAAAGGCCATTTGAAAATCATCGAGATGAAAGATTTTCCAGTGGGAAAGTGTGCATTTCACAAAATCAAAATGTTTCACCAGAATGCATGGATTCTGTTCAATTTTTTTGACCATCAAATACACTGTTTCTAGAAGGTGAAATATCTTCACTTCTTTATCATTAGTATTGAAGTAATCAAACCTTTTGGAGAATTTTTATTTAGGGGTAGTTTCTCCTTTTTTTATTCCAGTTCTGGATGAAAGGAAGTCTTGCAGTAGAGGAAGATGGAGTACAGTACAGTACAAAACAGGAATTAGCTCTAATGGACAGTCACATCATCAATGCTGGCCTAGTGTTTGCTCCTCTCCGTACACTTCTGAGGATGCCAGCACTGTTACTTGCAAGCTGAAGCCCAGAATATTGCATGTGTTTCTTGTCAGTGAATGAGAAAAAAAGGAGGTGAGTGTCCTATGGTTTGCTTTTCAACCCTCAGGACACAAAAACCCCTCATTTGAAATCTTGCTTGTATGTCACGTCCCCCATTGTGAGGATAAAACCCCAGCACAGTCTCACAAAATGTTCTTTGCTTCTGTCAGCAAAAATCTAAGCCCTCGGCAAGGAGTCATGAATTAACAGAGGATAAGGATCATTCTCATCCCATAGGCACAGACAGGAGAAACAGAAATGATTTGGCAGCCTGAGTCATGCACTGAGATAGTGGAAGATCTAAGGTTAAGAGCCAGTTTTCTTGTATCTCAACTCCTGGCAAATAGAAACTTACCTCCAAATATTCAGAAGTTGGTAAACTATGCAGAGATTGCAACTGGTTTGTCAGAATCACTGACACAGAAAGTTGAGCTGAAAATCTCACACAAGTATGTTTTTCTGCAGGAGGATCATGTTGCCCCAAGCTTCCACCAAACCAGAAAGAATCTCCCTTCCCAAACTTCTACCCTAAACCTGAACATACAGGCTAAAACCTCCAAAGATTTGAATCAGATATCACTAAGCAGATGGTCAGAGAAACCTTTTGGGTTGTTTGTCCTAGAAGTCAGTTTGTGCCAAAAAAACAGACTTCAGTAGCCCTGTGCCAGTGCATGTTTGGAACTGGTCCTGTGCTCTGTGGCTTGGTGTCACTTCTATAATTCTTTTCTTTTTTTTCCCCTCTTGAATGGTTGTCTCATAACAGAATACCACAATAATAGCTAGATGCTACCAAGGGATCATCTAGGGAGAAACTGCAATATTTCTGATCATTTCAGGGAAGGGAGGTTGGGAGGTTGGGGGTGGGTGAGGAGAGGCCTGAATTCCTTGGAAAAAAAGCTCTGTTTACATAGCAGTTATACCACACTTCTTGCATTCCTTGTCTACTGACCTTGTCCATCTCCTCAGCTACCCATTGTTTTCCTTTTTTTCACCTTTCATTTTGATTTCACAGCAAACTCAGTTTTCAGCATAATTTTCTTTCTCTGGAATTCAGACTCAAGCCCCACCTTTGGGACCTGGATGGAGGCTTAAAATCCCTCCCCAGCAAAAAGGCACTTGGATGTACCACTTACAATTCAGGCCCATATCTTCCAACTGCAGCTCTAAACTGCATCAAAGACTTTTGTTTCTAGCTTTTGTTCCCAGCTTTTGTTCCCTTCTCTGTTCCTTTGAAATGTCAGCAAACATGATGGCTTTGTTGATGCCGTCAGGGTGGTCTGACCGCTTCCCACGCTGGGCATGTGGATTGGGTAGCCATGGAACAGTCAGCAGTTCACTGGGTGTCTCCTCTAGGATGTTGTTGTTCCTCACACCAAGGCAGTGGCCTAAAGCAGCAACATTGCCATGAAATCAACAGAAAACAAATCCACCTCCAGCTGCCCTGCTTGCACAAGGACATGCAGACTGTTCCAAACCAGCAGCTGCTGATGCTACCAGGCAGAGAGGAAAACCATGCTGGGGGCTCAGGGCTCTCCTTGGATATTGGGATAGATATCCACCCCTTCAGACACATTCCCTGCTTTGTCTGGAGGAAGACTCCAAATATATGCATTACTGCTATCTCCTGAGTCAACAGACTGCAGGTCTGTCAGAACTCAGATCTCATGACTGTTCTAGCTCTGCTGACTTCCATGTAGAAATGGGTTCTCTCACATCCATGCGTATATGTGTCAGGGTAGGGATGAGATGACCAGGCATATCCTGCCCCAGAGACTTCCTCAGTTGCACCCAGGACTGCTCTGAGATGGCCTGGAGTCTTCCTGACCCACGTTGCTCCCTGTAAGGTTGCACGAGAGTCTATGCTGAGCTCAGCAAGCTCTGCCTCTGGGAACTGCCTGTTGTGTCTGCCTGCTATCACAGCATCCCAGGGCAGAGTTCTGGAAAGAATGGGGAAAATCAGCTGAGTCAACTACCAACCACAGGCCATATTCTTCTGCCCCATCGCAGGAAACACTTTTAGCCTGCACTGCCCAGAAAGGGTTGCCCTAGCATTGCTCCTTGGTCCATCTGAAGTGTTTCTACCAAGGGGAATCTTCAGGGTTTCCAGGGCTTTTGTTGTTCTCCCTCTCTGTTCTTTGCCTACCAATATGCTGCAAAATTTTGGTCACGACTTCTCAGTTGTTCTGAAATAACATGTTGGGCTTCAGCTGAGAAGCTTGAGCAATGCTGCTCTACCACACTTTCCTGGGAAGCGTTACGGTAAGGATGTGATCCAATTTAGGAATGAGCTGAGGCTCTTCTTGCTCTCTGCTCTGCATCTCTCAGGTTCAGTTAATCTTTTCCTATATCACAGTACTTTTTCCCACTCTTTATTATCAATTCATTCTCTTCAATTACTGCAAAAAGGGACCCTGCACAGAGAGGAATTTTGCTACAAGTCTCACAAAAGATCACATTTGTCTGTAGCTTGGTTTCATTCAAGGAAGGTCATTCTGTGTCAAGTGTACTCAAAACAGACAATGTCTTGTCTCCATGTCTCCAAAACCCCCTATCCAAAAGCTTCCAACTTGAGCACTCCTCTGATACATATCCAGCCTCACCGAGAGTTTCTCAGCAATCTGAGAAGTGTCCTAGGCCAACAGAACCTACTTCTCTTGGAGCTGATGGTACCACTGTCTTCAAGGTCAACGGCAGAAAATTACAAGTCTACCTTCTATTGACAAATCCACCTAAAATTTGGTTCTTTTTTTCATTTTTGGCCTCAGTTGAGTTCTGGTTCATTCCTTGGACTTCCTTGGAATTAATTCATGGCTCACTCTGGTAGTAACAGGGAAAGTGTGGATGTTGCAGAAACACTTTGTCACAAGAGAATTTGCAAGTATCCCCATCACACAGAAGTTGCTTTTGATCTGCTGTTTCACTAACCTAAATCATAAGCCCCTTTATGGCTGGGAATACTTTCTGTATATTCAGAGCTGAGTACTTCCATACCAGTTGGCTGCAAGTATCCCAGATTTATACTGGTATCACTGAGGTCAGAGGCTGGCCCCATGCCATGCAGGCTGTGCGTCTGGAGGAGCTCAATGGTAAAAGGCAGCATGCTGAAATGGAAGCAAGGAGTCAGAGGGCTGCAAGGTTCTGGAAAAACCTTTCAGAGCCACAGTAACAAAATGAAGACACTCTTTTTCTGACAGCATGAAAATCCCTTGAACTGCCTGTGTCCCACTGTGAGAGACTCAGTGTATGGAGTGCTCGAAAGGACACACTGAGTGACAAGAGCCCCTTGCTAGGGAAGGCTAGTCGCACAACATACAGACAAGGGCTGTGTTCCTGGATCCCTTGGCTTGTACAGCCCTGCTCCATCCAACTCCTCCACACTGCTCTGCACATCCCTTTCTACTCCACAGCTTCATATACCAGAGGATGCCAGGCAGGGAACATTCAGTGAAGCCAGCTGTGCCTCTGGCCCACCTGAGCAGCAGATGAAAGGAGCTGCAAGGAAACACATCAGTACAAATCCATGAAGTGCAGATAGAGCTGCCAAGGTTTAAAGACCAGTGCCCTGGTCCCCTAGGCACAGATGGCCCCATGTAGAGACTGGTTTCACACACAGTATTCAGGTCATCCTAGTCTCTAAGACAGCTCTGGGCAGAGATGGGAGACAGTTGATGAATCCTACACATAATGCACTTCCCTTGATTTGAAACATTGGGCATGATGGCATGATTCAGCTGCATAACCTGGTTCTTAAACCAGTTGGTTTTGCAGTATGCAAGCAGGTATTTAGGTGGATTATGTCTTGTTGGACTAGGAATGGAAGGGGATATGGCAAAGCAGGTGGAAATCTCAGTCAGGTATACATAGGCAAGCTTGTTCTGCTCAGAGAAAACTAAGGAAAAGTTGCAAAAAGATAATGGTGTTCTCAGGAAATTCAGTTTTGCATCTGGCTTGCCTCACCCTGACCTGAGACTCCTTTATAAATTGCATCAGGAAGGCAGCACTGGCCAACAGAACACAACAGCTAATCATAAAATGTGAAGAATATCTATTATGTGCTCAGCTAGTGACATTTTAAAGCCTATAATTTTTTGCATCTGCAGTCTCCTGGCCTGTAGTATTTATTCTCCTTTCCCTTGAAGCCAAGCTAGAGACAGTCTCAGATAAAAATCCTGCAGCTGAACACCCTGTATTTCAGGGAAATTGAAGTCAGGCATCTGTACTTCAAATTCAGCCCCGAAAAGAGCAATCTGAGAAGAGTAAGTTCAAGAAATGAACAGGACTTCAGAGAGGCATCTTCATCTCCTGCTTTGGCTGAGACACAGCAAAGGCCAGTGTGAGAGCTCCAGAGTGTAATCCAGCAGGATTCCAAGATATGCAAAACTCAAGTGCAACTCAAGTCAGCTTTGGGGGCCTGCAGACCTTTGTAGACAATGGGCACAAGGTCTGTTTCTTCTGACTTCAGGTTTTGTTGGGGAAAGTTCTTAACTTCAGTTTGGTAGAACTTGGGCAATGTCCTTCCTCCTCTACACAAAAGCCTGGACATTCCTGATAGGAACCTTTACATAGGGTTTGAAAAAAAGCCATTGGAAAAATATGAATTCAGGAAACAGGAATGTTATAACCTTGCTAGCGCAAAGGCAAAAACCATTGTGTGCACACAAATTTAGAAGCAGCAATGGCAAAAAACTTTGAAAGAAAACAGCAGTGATTTATATTATTGCCTTATATGAGTTCAGAATGTTGCAAAGTTAAACAAAGAAATTATAAAGCTGGGTATTTAAAAATACCTAATGTTTCACAGTCTTCTTTGAGATGAATCAGGTATCCAAACATCTGGGGACTGCAACATCCATCAGGAAACACAGACAGATGAGACACATCAAGACAGGAAGGTTTAGGGCTGCCATTGCAGAGACAAGGAACAGCAGGAGACTCCTGCAGCTCCTTTTGGGTCAGAAATGTTAGTTCTACATGAATGTGTACACTAAACAAAAAGAGGAAGAAAAAGAGAGAGCTAAGAAAGGTTTTTGCAAGTCTCCCGCTGTTCTGTGTCTTTCTCACTTTGCTCTGATCTCTCTGTACATGTCACTGTCTGGCAGGATGACTGCTTCCTGATTCATAATTTCATATTTAATTCTTTCTATATAAAAGGAATTTAAAGGAAATTATTACAAATAGTTTGGCCTCACTGCATCAAGTCACTGGAAATTATTTCTTTATTCCTGATGTTTTCTTTTTCCTTACATTTTTTTTTCTCCTTTAAGAGAAAAGTTAGATGCCTTCCTAAACACTTTCCAGACTTGAGTTATTCACAGATTGCATGTGGAAGGCAAACACAGCCCAGGCCTGGAAGAAAGACACTCTCATGCTGGACACCCCAGTAGCTTGGGGCATTGCAGGCAGTGTCCTCAGCAGCGTTTTCTTTCAGAGAGCTGTGGCTGCATGAAAATGCTTTGGGTGTAGCAATCCTGTGCTCATCCCACAGGCACTTCATGAAAGAGGCAACTGTTCCATGCTGGGAATTCAGAGAAACCTCTGGCCAGCAGTGGCTGCTGGAGGCACCCTGATTAAAGCCCCATTGTTTTGCCCACTCCAGCTAAACTGCTCCCTGACGAAGCCCCTGTCTGTCCAGTGGTTTGGGAAGAAGCAATAAGTAAATAAAGTTGTTTCTGGGAATAACAAAGACTGGAGGAAGCAAGGAAAAAGGAAGTAACCAAAGAAAAAAACCCTTTAATGCACTACATATCTCAAAGGCATATGTCCAGGAACTGGGTTTCTGGACTGTTTCTTTTGTCCTTCTGACTCCTGGATCTTGCTGTACTAAGGGCTTTGAGATATTAACAAACACTTCGCAAACACAAGAAGGGTGTTGCAGGAAAAGGGTTTTGAGATCATACTTAATCAAACTTCCTTACATTTTGATAGCTACACTACTGCTGTACAAGTCAATCATCTCTTTGCCTTTGCAGTTCTCCACAGCCAACACAGCTGAGCCACACACTTCAGGCCATGACCTGTAACCTGATTTTAGTACATGGCTGACATGTTTCAGAGGGAAGAAAACTCCAGGCTAAGTTCATACTCTTGCACAGGTGTATCTCAAAGGGGAATGAACCGAATGATCTAAAAGTGGGACCTTGCTGGAGACTGTAAAATCAGAGAAGTTTTGATTCATAGCACAGGTTTCCAAAGCAAAGGAAGCTGATGTACCACATCCTTCAGCAGGTGCTGATGATAAAGCACATTTAAACATTAAGTATTGAAAGCTAATCCAAGGCAGGCAAAGGTGCTCTTGTTCACATCCATAGACTTTGGAACTAATGAGAGACTGAAGCTCATTTTAACATCAGTTAGGTGCCAAAAGGGGAATGAAAAAAATGTAGTTAGCTGATGAAAAAATGCGTCACTTGCAAGGTAGTAACTTAATGGTATCTCCTTACACTTCATAAAAACAAGCTTGTTTCAAGGGCTGAAAGGAGTCAGAAATCATTGCTTTACCTCTTGCCCTGTCTCAGTTTGGGGTAAAAACCTGTTGCCACCACTTTATCTGTCTATCCTTCAGCTGCCTGTATCTAGAACAGTATCTCTCTTCCATCCCTACTAACAAAGCTGCCAGGATTTTGAATTCTGTTCCTACTTACAGCCCTTTCTCTCTTCCACCATTCATTAGCAATCTCCATTTGTTCCAATACACTCAGTTTTGCCCTCAGACCAGTTTTTCCAAGCTTCGCCTCCTCCCTTTCAAGCATATTGAAATTTCCTCACATGCTTCACTCCAGTCCATTTTTGCTCTCCATTTCCATTTCCCCCAGTGTCCTTTTCCATTTTTCTGCCACACTTCTTTCCTCCCAGCTGTTTCTTTGGATTCATTATCATTAACTTCTATCCATAAATTAGGGTTGGGCCTGGTCCCAAAACCAGAATAAATTGAAGTTGCTCCAGGCAACTTGTAAGGGGCAGTCCTATCCATGAGTCAGTAATGAACCCGTTCCATGGTATGCAAAGGGAAAGCATATTCTCCCTTCTAACTCAGAGACTATAAAATGAAGATTGCAGTCTTGCAGAAATTCTTCGTAGCTTTTTTTTTTTTCCAAGATTAGCAGAAACACCCTGACCAAGCTCCAGTCTAGGGTAATGTCTTCTGCTATTTCAGATCCATGCTGAATTGTTTTTTCCATTTCCTAACCCCAGAGGTTAGATGGTGAATGGCTGTCATGTTCTCTTCAAAGCTAAATTGTCACGTATCAGGACAGAAGCTTCACCAAGCCAGAACAAAGCACTCTGGGTATGTAAAGCCACCCTGATGTTCCTCACACCTCCCTCGGAGGCTCTTGGTATGGAACCTGCTGAGACAGGCAAGATGGGTGAGCCCGATCCTTCCCTGCCCTCACTCTCACCCCATGTGTCACTCCCCAGAGCTGCAAGAGCCCACTTTTCGGTACTGGGTGATAGAAACAGCTAGGACTCTTCCCATTTAGTAACAACAATAATGGGAACTTTGCACCAAAAAGAAGATGCTACCAATCACTGAGGGAGGTAGGATGTGGAAAAAGCAGGAGTGCCCTACGGTCTCTTATTGAGCCAGACATTGGCAGGAGCAGAGCTTGCCATGGCCTGTGGCATGCCATGGATATGAGTCCTGCCACCTCCATCCTGCAATTCAAACTCCTGAGTCTGAGTCTGAGCAATTCAGCCTTCACTGGTGCACAAACACTGGAATGCAAAGAGAAAGGCAAAAGGTGGGATTTTAAGCTGCTTCCATCTCCAGCAGGTCAAACCAGATGAGGGATACAGGTAGCCAAGATGAGGCTGCAAAATCTCACTGCATGTGTGAACACTCACATTCCACCAGCACTGCATCAGCACAGGACATGCAGTGGGTGGCACTGCCCAGGACGCACACAGAACTCTTCCCAATATTTCAGGCAACTGCACTGCTGGTAGCTCACAAAAACACTCAGCCAGAACTGCTGACACGTGTCAAATTCCCCAAGCAGTGTTACTGGCCCAGCCAACAGAGTTTGAGGAGCCATCTGGCCAGGGACATGGAACCCACGTGCCAGGGAGTGGCCTCTTGCTCCCAGGGCTGGGATAATTGGACATTGTTCAGCCTCTGAATCACCACTCTGTTGGGCTGTGGGCTTGTCTCGTAGGGGGGATGAGCTAATTACAATGCAAACTGCCCAGGGGATGA
The DNA here is from genome assembly GCA_013389925.1 of Aegithalos caudatus. Lineage (NCBI taxonomy): Eukaryota > Metazoa > Chordata > Aves > Passeriformes > Aegithalidae > Aegithalos > Aegithalos caudatus. The sequence goes on along the minus strand of WEIU01000394.1, from coordinate 34,312 downwards.
AGGGGTCAGGGATGGCCCTCATCCTTCTTCTGCTCATAACAAACAGGAAAATTTTGTGCCCCCACAGTGCCCTGAAGCAGAGAGGGAAGAATGGGTGGGAAGGAGGTGAATGGAGAAGCCTCTTGAACACTTCCTTTCAAACACAACCACAGGACCCCATGTCAAACCTGGGAGAGGATTTTCCTGCCATACATGAAGTTTTGTTTGCTGTTGGTTCCCTGGGAACCAGCAAGCAGCCCTCAAAGTTGCCCAGAGATCTCAACTGCTCATGGTGACACACTTGCTACTTTCCCCTCCTTGTCCCACATCAGCCAAGGTGCTGTTTTTCACCACCACAGCCCAGCCAAAGAGCTGAAAGTACTGCAGAGACAGGGCTGCATTGAAAATCCCAACCTCCACCCTGCCTTCCCCACGAGGTAAAGTCAGCAGCACTACTGCTGTCAGCCACTTTTCAAGGAGGCAGCAGGATGGGGAAAGGGATAGAAATAAGGTATGTTACAAGCTAAAATATATTTCCTTAAGCAAAAGAATTGATGTCAGGTGCACCTGCACTCTTCCTTGAATCACAACTATTCAAAATCTTTTCATACCCTGCAAACATGTTCTGTCACCAGACAGGAAAACATTTTTCTAGTTTTTCCCATTCTCCTAAAGAAAATATACATCTTTCCCCTTTTTTCTACCAAAGCTCAATCAGATTTGCTTCGCAGGTACATAATGTTGCAAAGAAAAGCCTTACAGTCACCCTTTGTACATCTGCTAAATCCTTCCACCATTCTGCAGTGAGTTCAAAGCTGTAGTAAGAGACACATGAAAAATCTCAAGCAGGGAATCATCATTAGGGCAGGGATAAGCCTCTAAAGCCCTTAGGATACAAAGCTGCAGTTCACATCTGTTTAATGCCCAAGAGCTAACATCAATAATTTAATGAGTGCCTTACATCCTGAAATATTTCACAAGCTGCAAAAACAAGACTCACTCCACCCACCTCTAGGCTGGGAGGTGGCAGCTCTTGAGCCAGGCAGAGCAACACTACGTGACAGTTTAGGACACTGAATAAAAAAAACAAATCCTAGCTCCAGCAAAAATTGCTTCTGCAAAGGAAAAGACACAGCACAGCATGTGCATGTGTAAAAGAGACCCTATCCTCTAGGAAAGAAAAAGATCAACCAGAGATTTTTTAAAATACTGGAGTCCTTGTTTTACCATGTGCCCAAATATCAACATTTCCCCAAACGATGCCAAGACAGCAATTTAACTGAGACGGTACTACGCTTGCCATCTTCTGAATCACCCACCCTATTCCTGTAGCAGTTTTTTTGGGGCCACTCCCATGCAAGTGCTAACTAGACATAAACCTGCTTGGGGTGTAGTTGCTGCAAGTGTGGCTTAACAGTGGCACACTTACTGAGCTGCCATGCTGAAGGGCCTCAGAAGTATCCAGTTAATCTTCTCAAATCTCATTATTGCAGCAGAGTGACAGATGGGTGTTTTAGCAGGATAGAAATGAGCACTAATTAGGACTCCTAGCCCTCCTTTGTGTTTGTCACATTGGTTCCTCCCTGCCTCAAGCAGATTTGTGAGCAGTGATGGAGGGCTGCTTCTACCACTGTGTTCTGCCTCACCTACACCCACCTGTTCTACAGACTGGACTGTAGGGGATTCCGTTCCTTACCTTCTGGCAAGTCTGGAGGGTGACCCCAAATTGAAGTTACTGGGGTATAGAACTGAATTTTGTGGCTTGGCCTCTGTTTGTAGTTTTACAGAGCGAACCTTAGTCAGCAGTATGTAAGTCAGTATCGAGCCAGGAGGGAAGAGTGATGGGCTTAATGGATCAAGACCAGCTCTTCTCATTTACTGCTCTGAAGCCTGCCTTGGGCACAGAGCTTGATGCATTGACTTTGGCAACACGTGCATACTGCCATCCTGGCTATAAAGTTATCAAAAGGGAGGCAGATGGGGAGGGGAGCACAGGGGGAGGTAAAAAAAAGCAATGAAGTAGAGGGAACTGAAAACATTTGAGAGAAGGGAGAATCCTCCACACCCCCTCTGCACCCCTGAGCCATCACCTCAGGCCAAACCCCATGCTCCTCTTAGAGATTCCAGGACATTTGTTGGGTTTTTTGGGTTTTGTTTTGTTTTGTTTTTCTGCATTCCTTCTTGTTGTACTTCTGATTTCCAGTCGGCACTGGAATGGAGAGAACAGCATTACAGAAGGAAGTCTGTTGCTCTATTTTCCTGGCTTGATTAGAAGCAGAAGAGGCAATAAATCTCACAAGACAGTTTGTTCTCATTTAGCCTCTCATGTATCTGAAATTACCTGGCCAGAACAAGGGTAAGGAAAATGCACTACCAAGTGGAGCACACTGAGAAGATAAAAACAGAAAGAGCAAAATGGTGAAGCTGTTTCCCTCTCTGATTTTGCACAATGAAAGTAAACAATTCAGTCCCACTGACAGCTTACTTATTTCACACAAATCAGAGCACAGATGCAAAGGCTCAAGAAGGAAGCTCACCCTGCCTGATCACACCTCTGAACCTCCTGAGGTGTGACAGCAGCACCACAATGGGAGAAGAACAGAAAAATCAGCAGTAGTTGCACATGGAGCAAAGGGTTTTCCACATACTGGATGGCTCTGTTGTGCTGCCAAGCTGCCTGTCTGCAACAGGACTGACAGCCACATTCACTGCTGAGATGGTAAATGCAGAATGCCAATGGATCAAAAATATCCTAACTGAAATACTCAGCTGCAAATAAACACACACACACACACCCTTCCTCGCAGTGTTCTCTCTGCTAGATCAGCATTTTTGGATGAAACAGTGAATATAGAAAGGCACAGATCCAGCTTGGATTCTCAGCCTTGCATCCTCACGTATAGAAAGTTTGTGAGTAGGTTCAGCATCTTTCAGGTAAAAAGGCAGTATCGATGTTGCTGTGTTTAGTGAAAACCAGCAGTGTGGGAAATAAAATCCATCCAAAAAAGGTTTCACCAACATTTAAGCACTGCTATTTCTTGTTCAATGTTTGTTTTAATACTCTCAGTTGCCTGTATCCCCTTTCATGTCAGTTTCACATTGTGGGGAATAAATTCCCAAACCAAGTTTCCTTTTTTTACGAAGCTTTTTTTTTTTTCCTTAGTGCCTATGTTTGTTTGTTGTTAATGTTCAGTTTTTTGTGTTAATAGTCCCCGTTGTCTGTATCCCTTTTCGCTTCGGTTTCACCTCCACTGCTCCCAAAACTGTGTGCATGCAAACGAGGAGACACCTGGGTACTCATGGGAGCCTACCCAGAGGTAAAAACACCCCTAGAAACAACGAGCCAGTACAACACCTAAGACTGAGAGTGGTGCTCCTAGATGAGGAAAACAGTGGAGAACACCAGACCACCAACCAGAGCTTTCTGCCTCCTCACCATAACCTAAGTAGCACCTGACCAGACTGGCATCTCCCAGACACCAAACCAACAGTATGTTCCTGTGATTCTCCTGAGGACAAAAAGCCCCAGCTCTGCTGGGTGGCAGAGCTGTTCACTTCCTCCTCCTCTTGGCTCTAGGGAGCAGTGGTGCGACCCCTTGAGTTCCCCACCCAAAGCTGTCCTAATAAAGGCATTTAAAAGGGAGATTTGTCTCCTGGCCCTATTTATAACAAGCAGTGGCATCGTTTAAGTGAAGTTTGTATTGGAGAAGGTGACTTGGTCTGATGCTTTTCAGGAAATAAATTACACAACTTAGGTACATCAGGAATGTCTCCTGGCCATTTGGATGTTCATCCCTATTCTAGATATAGAGGTATATCTCCTCTAACCATTTCCTCATGTAACAGTACCTAATGACATTACAAAACGAAATACATGAACATTCCCAGATTGGAAAGAGAAAAAAAAAAAAAAAAAAAAAAAAAAAAAAAAAAAAAAAAAAAAAAAAAAAAAAAAAAAAAAGCCATGAGATTGAGAATGAGTTTTGCATTTGGTTTGGCCTTTATTTTTTGTTCTTTTTTTAACTCTTCTGTGCTTTATAGAACTGAGCAAAGCCTTCTGTTCCAAATGATAAATCTCCATGCTGCTCCTGGCCCCAGAAAGCACAGGAGATAATAGCATTTCCAAAGGCATTTAGTTAGCTGAGCCCTGAGTGTAGAAGAGGGCAGTGAGGAGCTGGAGATAAATTCCCATGAACCCAAGTCAGCTGCTCAGAGCATATTTCTAAGAGCAGCAGACAGCTGAGAATCCTGCAAAGGGATGTGAGTTTCCCCTCCCCTTGCTCAATTCCCGTGCTAGAGATGAAACACGGCTTCTGTTCCCCTTGTTCCCAGTGTCTTTCTTCTCTCCGTTGTTGCCATAGAGGCTGGTATCTGGGACTCGAACTGTGATGCTCCACTTGTGAAAGTGGGTGGAGAAAAAGCAACATTTGCATTATTAATAATTTCCCCCAAGGTATCCATTTTGGCAACAAAGTTTCTCACTTTCCAGTCTGCTGGACATGCTTTAGCTGAAAGGAGCTTGGCCACAATGCCCTGGTTCTGTGCACTGTGGCTTTAGGGGAGGAAAGGGAGAGCTCTTACAGAAACCATCTGAGTGAGGTGTGCTGCTTCAAAGCATTTTTGTAGACTTTCTATTAAGCCAAGGCTCTGCATGGCTTTCAGAAGATGCAGCATGCAGTATACTATATAAATTAATTTATTTGGGCTGACCAGCAGCAAACTTCAGAAACCATTAAAGAACTGTGGCTCTTTATGAAAAGACAATTCCTTTTGAGCATTAACCAGGGCAGAAAGAGCATTAAGTAAGCCAGAAAGGATCCTTTACAATGCCCTGATTGTACATTATTTATTAATTGAATTGCCAGCAAAAAAATGGAATACCAAGGAAAATCTCTGCTAGGAACTGAATAGACTACTAAGAACATCAGAAGAGTTAGGAGGTGAATTGCCAGCAGGGTGAGGGAAATGGTCTTTCCCTTCTGCACAGAACTGCTGAGCCCATAGCTGGAGTCCTGTGTCCAGCTCTGGGCTCCACAGTACAAGAAGGACTTACTGGAGCAAGCTCAAGCTGAGGCCATAGAGATGATTTAGGGACTGGAGCACCTCTCATATGAGGAGAGGCCAGGATTGTTCAGCCTGTGTAAGAGAAGGATCAGGAAGGATCTATCATTGTGAAGGAAGGCCTGCTGGAAGGGAATGAAGAAAAGGGAGCCAGTCTATTCTCAGTTGTGCCTACTAACAATACAAGATATATAAATTAAAAATCATTAGACTCCATCTGAATACAATACATTTTCACATTGATGGTAGTCTGAGGCTGGATCAGTTTGCTCACAGAGGTTGTGGAATCTTCATCTGTGGAGATGTTCAAAATTCAACTGGACACACTCCTGGGGCAACTGGCTTGAGCTGACCCTGCTTGAGCAGAGGGTTTGGTCTAGTTAATCTCAAGAAATCCCTGCTCATCTCAGTAATTCTGTGATTCTGTAACATTTTCTACTGCTGTTAAGGTAACTCTTCCTACATGGGAATTAACTCACCTAAGTCAAGGCAGCCATCCAGCCAACCTGACATTGCCTGGAACTGAGTCTGTCACATGTCATCAGCTGGTGACAGGATGGAAGTTGGCTGGTTTGAGCTTAGGCCAGATGGTTGCTCCCAAATGGGAAGAAAGCAACTGAGAGGGAGGAACTGAAGGCAACTGCAAAAAGCATGAGTTTTGCTCTGCCCCTTTTGGTGCACTGTAAAAATAAAAAGGGCCCTCACTTGGGTAAAATGGAGAATCTAATCCAGCTGCAGGGTCGTGTTCAAGACAGGGGGGTGAAACAGAAGAGGACTGGCACTTCCCCATGCACTTATGTGCCAAAAGACTTGTAGTGTTAGGGACTGAACTCCTCGCTCTCGCACACAGGGTGATCTGGCACTTGAGTGAGGGAGAAGGTTAGTATTGGTGTCTATGACTTCATTATATGCAAAGGCCCCAACATCTGACAAAAAGTTAGGTCTTAAGTCCATGGTTAAGTATTTTCATATCTGCAATCACACTGGTGCAGAGGATCAGAAAGTCTGCTTGTGGTTTCAGATAAATGTAGAAAACAGAGTCTACGTTATTGAATTAAGTATGAAAGTTAATACAGTCAGCACAGTTGCACAACGTAATTTCATTTAACACTAAATTCAATTTATGTTACACTGTTCTTTATCTGTGTCCATTGTAAACATACTGCAGATTCTTTTTTTGTTTTGTTTTGGGGTTTTTTTAGTTGATTTGGTTTTGGTTTTTTTTTTTGTTGACAATGCAAAACACATTAATTAAGTTATCAGCAGAGAAGCTGAAGGCTCTGGCATGCGAGCAAAGGACAGCTGAGGCTTGAGGCTCTGGGAATGTATGGAAAGGAGACGCAAGTAGGCAGCCAGAAACACTAGCTACCCTTGAAATAACCAGCAGTGCAGCCATTTACCAGCTTTTACATTGCAATAGGGTATCTGTAGGTTTCCATGTCAGAGCTCTGAGTGTATCTGGCACCCTGTTGGTGGGGATGGACTGGAGGCAGATGCTGGTAGCTCTCCATCCTTTAATCACCCTCCAGATAGAGATCCAGTCCAAGCCATGATGTGGGCAGTCAATCTGACAGCCACTCCAACCCTGGCCCTTCAGAGCAGGGCTGGTTATACCATTACTGACAAGCTGTTTTCATTTCCCTTATTACCGTTAAAGGAGAAACACTGGAACGTAAATTTCTGGCACAGCCCTGACTGCCAGCAAATGTTGCTGCTATAGAACTGTGCCATATATGCAAAGCCCAAGTTACAGATGCATGCTTTCTGAGCTCTCCAAATTAGAACCAGGCCTACACCAAAGCTTGGGACCCAAGCACCTCAGACAAATGGGGGTCTCCCTGACTTGTTCATCATGTCTAGACAGCCTGTGTTGTACATCTACCCCATGCAGTACCAATGTTTCATCCACTACAGCTGCTTCTCTGAAACTTTGAGCTGTGATACCACAAGCAGTGAAGTCCCTTCTCCTTGGTTTCCAAGTTCAGATTAAATCAGCTGCTACCAACAAAGAGAAAACATTTGCTAAATCAAAATACATGTCCTAATCTAAAATCTGCAGGCAAGATGTGATTCATGCTGTTTGCAGGGGGTGGGGGAGAAGGAAGGATCAAAGTGGGGCTTAGTGTATGCAAACCACACATCTGCCTCCTGAAGTGCTCAGTAAGGGAAAAGTAAAGCAGGAGGCAACATGCAAGAGTTCTCTGCTAATCACACAGTGCTAGCAGTGGAAAGTCAATACAGAACAAGGAGCTGAGCTTGCAACATGAATGTTAAACAACAGTAACACTGTGCCACAGAGACACAAAAATCCAGGTCCCAGAAACCAGAAACAGATTGAGGAAGTAACACAAACATCATGCAAAACAAGAAGGAACAGGAAAGTAACAGAAGCAAACAGATGGCTTCTGTTCCTGTTGTTCCCGGTGTCTTTTTGCTCTCACTTGTTGCCATAGAAGCTGGTATCTGGGAGTCAAAATGTGATGCTCCACTTGTGAGAGAGGGTGGAGAAAAAGCAAGAATTTATATTATTAATAATTTACTCCACAGTATCCATTCTGGCAGCAAAGCTTCTCATCTCTTGTCCACTGGACATGCTTTGGCAGACACTGAAAGGCCAAGGAGCTGTCTTCCTCTCAAAGCCCAGCCTACCTCCTCCACCTGCCAATACATGTACTCAGCTCCCAGGTTCTGCTGCCACAGCTCTCCTTCACTGTACAATCCCACTGCTTTTCCCCCAGAATTTCAGGGTTCAACTGTCCCTTTTGCTCTTGTCACAAGGATGAGGGGATGCCGCCTTAAATATCCACACAGCCTGCGTGACTAGAATAGACCAGGAGTAGACACCACGGAGTGCAGGCCATGTGGCTTCTCAGCATATCAGCAGTGTGAAAATGTAGATCTGACCCCAGCAGCACATCACACACAAAAAAAAGAGGACTAAAGCATTTCTGAGCCAGCTCAAGAGGCTGTTCTTGTCCTGTTCCCCTCCCAGCCCCTGCTGCTTCCTTCCTTGAAAGGAGACAAGTGTTTGATAGCCACAGAGTTAGGTAGGTCAGGAAAGAGATCTAGATTGAAGACAATTCAGCTCCACAAAAAGATTTCTTTTCAGCTTGATCAGTTCTTAGACGAAAATCCTCAGTGCCACAGTTTCTAATTTTGAGAGTGGGATTTTGAGCAGCTCTTCATTCTTCTGCAGTAGATTAAATAAGCGTGTGGCATTTTCATTTTTCCAAGGGGACTTTAAAAAAAAAAAAAAAAGCTTTGTCTTTTTCCTCCACTTTGTCTTTAATGACTTCAGCAGTTTTCCCAGGACTTCTTGCATGCATCACCAACCAAAAGCACCTACCCAAGAGTATGAGCATGCCTTCACTTTGAGACATCACTACAGGAAAGGCAGCTTAAAAAATGTCCTAAGTGAACACAGGTGCAGCCTTGTGTGGCACACAGTTACTTGCGTTATGGATTTGCATGCACCCTCCTGCTCATGCAAGCATGCTCCTATCCCAAAAGACGCAAGGGTGAGGAAAGAAAGCCACAGGGCCCAGAAAAGCTGCTTCACATCTGTGTAGCAGGCTTAATGACTTTCTCCAAAGGGAGTCTGTTCTTGAAGCAAGAACATTTTTTTCCTGGTCTCCTTATCCAGTCACATATGGACAAGGCAACTTCACAGTGAAATGCATGATGACAAAATCACACAGAGGACAGCGTGCTTAAGGGGGTGCATCCAAACAAGCAAGTACTATCCAAGCCCACCTTCCTTTTGTACCCAGCACATTACTGCTGAATTATTGTTACTGCTTTCCCTCAGAATTACTTGCCTATGCTACAGCAAAGTCTTTGCCTACTGCAGCTCTCAGACAAATTTAGGAACCTGCTTGTGGAGCCAGGGCTGGCCAGAGCTACCACATTTTTGAGACCCCTAATGCAAAATGAAAACTTCCCTTATTCTTTCATTCAAATGCAGTTGTGACAAGGCAGAAGCAGCCACTGCACAGCTACACAGCACAGAAGAGTGTCATATGGACTAGCCATGTCATGGTCTCCTTTCCCATACTAGAGACTTGTAAGGGTTTCCTTACATCTCCCTGTCTACATTTGAAGACAGCTCCTCTTCCCTCCCCAGCCTCAGGGAGTGCTGCTAGCAGACCCTGCTCTCTCTGCCATGGCAAGAAGGGGCCTCAAGTGGAGACCAAGGTAGTTGGTGGCTTCAAACCTTCTCAAATGAAGCAGCCCTTTTTCTAAAGCAAGTAACAAACAAAGCCAATAGGCTTTATTAGATGAAGAGATAGAAAGTGGTTTGGGTGCTACAGGCTCAGGATGAGAGCCATTGAGGGCGCTGTGGGGAGTGTGGGAGGGGGTTGAGGGAAAAGCTGAGCTCATTGCAACCCAACCAGACATCAGACAGGAAACAGATGTGGAAGAAACCACAGAGGGGTACAGCAACAGCAATTAGGGGAATCTCAGACACACAGAGCTGACCTGCACCATAAGAACAAGGCATCGTGTCTGAGATTTGGCTTTATGCAGACCTGGTAGCATCTCCTAGCCCAACATCTAGATACCAGCATACCAAAAAAAAAAAAAACAAGCGAACAATTTAGCCTTTTTCCAAGTCCTACTTGACTCTAAGCATATAAAGCAAGGGTGGGTCTGCATTGGTAGCGGTTCCTATGCAAAAGACTGGATTGTCGTTTACCATCACAATCCAATTCTTGTAGATGCTGTGTGCATTTCCATTCTAAAAAAAAGGTGGGAGTTGTACTTGGCTGTACACCTGAAATCCCACCTTGAATCTCTCACAGTTAGAAGCATTGGGAATATTAAACTCCCTTTTGATTTAGTTCCTCTCACTTTAACAGCTTTGACTCTTACAGCAGCCTCCTCTTACAACACTTCTGTGATATAACCAGAAGCAAGACTGTTTGTGACTGTTTTCTTAAGCAATTCAGAGTGCCCTGTCTCAGCTAAAGATGGTGCACAAACTTGTGTCTTGTCTTCCCGGCTGGCCCATTCATCACCAGAAATTATACTGTTGTTATTACAGGAACTGAGAGTCTGATGTGCAGCTCCCTCCTCAGTAGAGGCAGAATCCATTTTCCTCCTCTGGAAACCAAGCTGGTTATTAAGAGGAGAAAACATGACTCTAATGTTAATCCTTCAAGACTATTATCTCTTAGCCCCATTGCACTCAAACATTTCAATAAAGTTTGGCACAGTAAAATGCATTAGTAGTCACTTTCTTCTGTGTGGACGCCTATCTGTGTCCAAAGTCTGGGCATGGACACTGCTTTCTAGTTAAGCTTTTATATTCCAAAATATCATTTGCCTTCAAGCAAGTGAATTCAGTGCTGGAAGTGACAGAGGAGGGACTACATAAAATTAGACAACTTTTCATCAGTGGTATGGCCAGCCATCATTCTTTTACTTCTGATGTGAGCTTTTCCTCATACATGTTGCTATTTAAGCCATAATAATTATGATAAGTATGGTGAGGAGGGAGAGAAGTTTCTTCTTCCCCAAGTTTCTAGCCCTCTTACCAAGGAAAGACTTGAAAACATAACCCAGATGCACACTGAAGTTTTGGAAAACAGAAAGCGGACAAAGAACCCAACACTGATTTTATGTCGTGGTTTTTGTGGCCTGAATCATGATTTCAAATGCTTGTGTGCTCTGATTGCAGTCTGCCCCCATAAGGAGTGTGACCAAGTGTCTGTGTAGAGACTGCCAGCAGAAAAAGGCCAAGTAGGGTCAAATGCGGTACTGACAGGAACTGACTTGAAACACAGTAAATTCAACACATCTGAGTTTCTAACCAGCCACCAGACATCCCTATCTGCCCACCAACACTGACCTGTGTTAGACATGAAGAATCGACTTAGGGCTAAAGGCTTTGTATCACATTTTTGGCTCCTGAGCTGCTTCACTGTACCTGCTAAAGTATTCCTATTTGATCGTTTTTAAATACTTTGTAGTTCTGCTGCAGCTTTTATTGTATTATCATAAAGTTCTTTCTAACAGAGGCTTAGGAACATGAATCTGGTAAGGGAGACAACAGGATCTTTGGCTGTCTCTGTAGTGAACCATAGCAGGTTATAAAAGAGTTAAATGAGAAGAGAGGAAATGCTGATACCTTCAGCAGAATATAATTCTCTCCACTGGAATTTGGCAACAACACAGTGACTAAGGTCCTTGCAGGAAGCACAGGCTGCTCATCAACAACCACAAGCATGTAGGGGCTAAAGTTGTGCCTCTCCTTCACAAAGCATCGCATAAGTAGTGTAGGACCCCCTAACTGCAAAGCTCATGTACTAACCCAGAGGGGAAAATTCCAAACTGACCAGCACCAGCAAAGCCAGTCTCAGCCTCCCCTTGGCTGTGCAGCTCTGGTCACACACAATGGCACCGCAGGATGGGATAAACCAAACCTGAGTGCGGAACGCACAACCCATACAACTCACGTCCTGCGGGGCCCACAGCATCTTCTTTTCCACTTAACCCTTCTGGGTGCATTTTAAAACCTGCTTTCAGAAAGGTTCACAACAAAATGTTTGCTGGACAGCAGCCAAAGTGCTCTCCTGCTCCTCAGCCCTCTCACATACTAGGAAGAGTCTTAGAATTCTGTTGCTTCCTAGTAGGGAACAACCTGATCCTGCATGCCACCAGTTAAACACACAGCACTATGTAAAGCAGAGAGAGAGCTACAGCTTTATGTCCCTATAAAATTTGCTGATTACAGGAGCACTGACTTGCCACTGAAAATAATTCTTAGCAGGATAATTCAACTCCTCCCAAATCAACAATCTCTCATACCCTAAATGCTCTTCTAATTTGGTTGCAAGTTTGTGATGTCCTGGTGACATCCCAGCCTTCATTTTTTCCCAAGACACCACTTCAGCATTCTTTGACATTCCTATTCATCCTGAGAGTCCTACTACCAACAAAATTTACATTGCTAATACTTTAATTTCTTTTCCCTTTGTCCTGATGAATTGGAGCTTCCAGTCTAACTTATACCCTTACCAATAAACCTGTAACAACTGAGTCTTTCATTGCTGGATCCCACAGCACTGGGCAATGGGATGTGCTATTGAACAAACAGCAGTACCGCATAAAGGAAAGGAACTTCCTATTCTCCCCCACTGCTCCTCAGCATGGAGAGATAAGTACATTGGAACATGCCACAAATGAGTTTTGAGAGAATGTCCTTCCTTCTTGTTCTCAAAAGACTATTTAAAAAAAAAAAAAAAAAAAAAAAAAAAAAAAAAAAAAAAAAAAAAAAAAAACTATGGGATTTTAGGTAATAGATTTTGCTCCTCTGGCCAAATTTCAACTGCAGCAACTATGTTTTTACCTTTAAAATTTCCCTTGCTGCTTCAAGTGAATGTAATGACTGTGCCCATCTTCCCTGTGTTGTTTTCCAGTGCTCCTGTAAACAGCTGTAAATTGTTCTGCCAGCACAGAGGTTCATGGTAGCACTGGGTGGAATTTATCTGTCTGCACCTCACACTGGCAAAGGGAGATCAGCTTGTTAAGTCTGTTATTTTTTTGACATTTCAATTCAGTTGCTCTTAAGAGCTATGTAAGTTAAAAGATCCAGTACCTGTTACAGTTAACCCACAATGCAGTTGAATGGCTGGTTTTCCCCCCTACCTAAATAAATGCACATATATAATATTTTATCTCAGTGATACATTTACTGCCCCCTTCAAAGTGCAATGGAAAGTACTCCTGTTATGTAGTCCATCCCTCTGCCAGTGCAGTTCCACGCTGCACTTCATCAGCCATGCTCATCAGCAAATGAAAGACCTAATTGTGCAGCTCTCCCTGGACAAAGCTGACATTGCTGCTAGAAGTATTTTTTTTTTTCCCTGAAATAACCTGACATTGGTAAAATTGGTTAATTCAAGTTGTAGCATAATGCTAAACTTGGATCATAATGCTAACATCAGGGATGGTAACAGGCATGTATTTATTTTTTCCTCTTGCTAAACTGCAGGTCCTTCTGCTGGCCAAACTCACAACCACTCCCCTAGTCATCCAATGCACTTTAAACAAAAACGTTCTGCTCCTTCCCTTATCAAGGACTGACCATTTCAAACTCAGGACTCCCTTATTTTATTGGAGTTACCTCTTGTCTGAGCTACTGCATTCTCATTCAATACCTGAGAGCATGAAGGTAAGGGGAGAAGGAGTGAAATCCAACAGACAGGGCAGTGAACATGTTAGCTCAGATGCCTCCTACACCACACACCGTACTCCACCCCATAACCCAGTCTCTGTCCTGTCTCCATCCAGCAGTCCAAGAACAACATGGGAACTGTATGGGATTACAGTTCCTCCCTCGAGTCCTCCAAAATTCTAGTCTCATGGACTTAAGTTGGATTTTGAAATCCTGGAAGAAGTAACACTGAAGCACAGCTCGGATTTCCACACCTGACTTCCTAAAAGCCTGCTACTCCCTTCCACAGCCAGGCAGATGGGAGAGGGCATCACAACCGATGTCGGGCTGTCATTGTACACACTTAGGCAGCCCGAGAATCCCAGCCAAGTCCTTTCCACACACACAGCACTACTCATGCAAGGGTCAAGTAGATGCATCACCAAAGCAATCTTCCCATCGTTCATTCATTGTGAGTAATGGGGCAGTGACTCCACTTCCCAGGGATAAATCAGCTCCAGGTTGTCTAACCCCGAGCTTTTGGAAAGCCCTGGTTTGCAGTCCTACCAGCAAGAACAGGGGAACACGCGCTTAGCTTTTCCGCAACCAGAGTGAGAAGAAAGAAGCATTTACCATCCTGCCCAGAACTCTCGAGATACTCCGTCAGGTCGCAGCCGAACGCGCTCGCGGCTCCCTTCCTCTTGAGTTTCTGTTTGGCTCCCTTGTTCTTCATGAGGTTAGTCCCAAAAGAGGTTCACCCCCCTCCTGCCTTGCCCCCCACCCCGCGGCCTCACGCTGGGCGACAGAATTCTTGCTCTTCTCAGAATACCGCCCGTGTCCCGCTCCCAGGGAGCAACATCGGGGGTCCCGTACAGCGTCCGGCCAGAGAAGTAAACATTAATCCCCACCAGATGTTGGGTTGCTCCTGTGGCAGAAGAAGGTCAGGGTGAGAGGAGGCTCCCCAGCCCGCGGCAGCAGCGATCATAGCCTGAGCCCAGAAGGGTTCTCATCAGAGGCAAGTGGGTAGTGGATGGGTGCCCGCATCAGAGCTGGCAAGGTTTGGGCAGGAGATGGTGGGGGCACGTCTTTTCCGTCAGCGCAATCCCGGGACCCTCCACAGCCACCTCCTGGGTGTCGTCAGTCGCGCAGTCGCCACTTCCAGCAGAAGGCGTCCCAGACTGGTCGTCCTCTTCTTGGCTTTCGGAGGAGACTGGAAGTTCAAACGGACTAATGAAAGAGGACTGGGAAAGAGTCTGCACAAGGCTCCTCTTTGGCTCCCCCCCCTTCCCGTCCTCCTACTTTGGACAGTTGGAGGAATGAGAAACCAGCTTCCTGTCCTGACTCCCGCTCAGTCGCTCTCTCCTCTCCCCTGCTTTACAAATCCTAGGAATGTCCAGCTTAAAAAAAAAAAAAAAAAAAAAAAAAAAAAACACAATACAAAAAAAGCAACACGGGGGGGGGGGGG
>WEIU01000394.1:0-19625 GCA_013389925.1 Aegithalos caudatus | reverse complement strand
TGTGTGTGTGTGTGTGTGTGTGTGTGAGTGTGAGCGACAGGCTAAGGGAAGGCGGGGAGAGGAGTTGGGAAGCAGGGATGGGGATCGGGGAAGGGAGAGGGCACGTTTGCCGTGACAGCCTGCAGATAACGGGCTGCCTGCGAGGAAATCACTGCGGGGCGGCGCAGCCCCGGCGCTTCCTGTTCTGCCAGCCCGCGGCTCGGCAGAGGCCGAGCAGCGTCCGGCGAAGAGCAGAGACCAGGAGCCTTCCAATGAATCCCTGCCTCTGCTCGCCGAGTCCTTCGCTGCAGGGCGCCATCGTGCCCTCCAGCATGACTCTGTCACTGCAGGACCTGTCTTCCTCTACGGAGGTGCAGGCTGGAGATGCTGAAGTGCAAGAAGGGGACAGAGAGTTGGGAAATTAAAGAGGGGGAAGAAGGGAAACCTTCAGCTCCCTCCTCCCCGGCAAACAGAAACAGATGCTGTCCGGGCATCTAAGTTCACATACTTTTGAGTCAGCTCCCCAAAAAATGTTCCCCTGACCAAAAAAGGGGTTTAGATAAGGAGCTGAAATGACTCAGTAGAGCAAGGAGGGAAATGGGACAGGTCTGCGCTTTGTCTGTATCATCACCCCCCTCACCCCACAAATGCTTTTCTGGTCCAGTTTTCAGTACACACATATGTAAACTCACAAGAGCAGTTTCTTGCACTTCACATTTTTTTACCCCAGAAATTCAGACTGCTTTACAGGACTGGGTATGCCCACCAGCACACCCAGGGAGGCAAAATTAACTCTCCTAAGGCTTCACTGACTCCTCTTACTCTGTGCAAAATGTACCTGTATAGGACTGGGTTAAAAAAATAACAAACAAATGAAAAACAGGGTATTGCAGCTTTTCACCAAAAATCAGGCCAAAGACAAGGAAAGAAGTTTTGGGTTGGAGGAAAACTGGCCAGGAAATGGGGTAAATGACACCTTTTACCCACCTCCTTTCACAAGCTTCGGCTCAGCAACCTCATGGGGCAGAAGAACCCGTCTGCAAACTCACCACCTCACTCACTTGAGAGTAATTTTTCTGAAAAATTAGGCCTCTGTCTGAGATCTCACCAGTGCCAAAATCAGTTCAGGTTCTATTGGTATGGTGACTTTTTTTTTCATTGAAAAATGTTGGATGTTACCATTTCACACATAAGAAGAAACACAAAGGGACCTAGTGAGGGACCTTTTACAATTATAACTCTGATTATGTAGTTTATCACTGCAATTATCATAATTATCCCCATTTTACAGCTTGATGCCTGACGGGTTGAGGAGAAAATGATTTGCAGGATGTGTCACAGAGATGTCTGGCCTGTCACCTCCCTGCCTTCTGCTCCCACTCGCAGGCTAAGGAGGAAAACTGAGCTCTCACTACCAGACCAGTGGTTGTTCTCAGGAACCCTCAGTTCTCATGAAACACACAGAACTTCCTTGAATTTATCGTGGGCTTCTCACATCACCTTGATGTCGAGTCAGAGCACAGGATCCCTTCCATCACCGGCGTGCAGCCAAAGCCATCGCGTGCCACAGCGCATCCTGCCTGCCTGCCAAGGGCCACACTTCACACAGCTAGCACAGACAGCAGGATGCTCAGACCTGGATGTTTTGCCAGGCAATGCTCCCACTGTCTGGGTGGCTGGCTGCCTTCTGTAGGAAGATAAAGCCCTGTCCTAGCCTCCTCAGGGAGGAGGCATGTCCTGCTGCACTCACCAGCCCTTTCCACACGGCTGAATCCGTACACGAGACCAGCGGTGAGAGAACAGGTTCACCGTGGCAAGTAACCACATCATCTTCTTTGAAGTCCTGAACTCCCCTCTGCAGACCTCTCCCTCCCTGAGCTAAATAAGATGTTTAATCTCACCAGTCTCCTCCAGTGCTCTACATCAGATGGAGGTCACATCACTAACAGGGTCTGTGTAGACCTGTACTTTCATCTGGTGACCTTCCACATCACACTCCTGCCCCATCTCCATTGCCCTCCGTCATCTTAGATATGGTTTCTCCACTGCTCTCTTGCAAGTTTATCCAGACAGAATGTCTTCAAAAGAGGATGCCTTCATTTTAAAATAAAGAAATAAATAAATTTTAAAAATAAAGTCACCTCCTGCATGAGTAAAGCTTCCTCATGTCACCAGCGAGGGAGTTCTGGCTCCAGGGGTGGGGGAGAACCCTGTGCAGCATGGACCTCTTTCCCTACCTTGCACAGCCCTGTTCCAAAACTCACAGACCCATGGGCATGGGCACTCAGCAGCACTGCTGGGTCAGCACATCACCCTCATCCTGTGGTGTTTATTACACACCAGTAGGCATTTTCAGCTGGAAGCACCATTCCTTGGTGCCATCTTTGGAAGCCACGGTGCTGGGTCCTGTTGGCTGAACACTGCAGAAATTAAGTCCTGCCATCTCATTTAGATTGTTTGAGGTCTGTGGTCTGCTGCCCTGATCCCAGCCAGGACCCTGGACTCTGAGTGTCCAGCTTCAGGCTGCAGGACCCACCAGCAGCCATCACCACCATGGTGGGGAAAGCAGAGAGGCTGCCAATCCCACAACAAAAAAAATTGTATTTGAAGCCCAAGTACAGGGAAGAGACACTAGAAACAAAACAGGGAATATTCCCACTTTATTCACAGAAGCTCTTTCAGATTCTGTAGGTTTGCTGCCCTGCTGCCTTGTGTGGCTGCCCAGCATCTTGTTCCCATGGAGGGAAGAGAGCTGGAGAAAGGGAATGGCATAGCAAGCAGGGCAAAAGAAGTGTGTGCTGCAGTGAGAGAAAGAAGTCATGAGGAGCTCCAGGAGAGCTCTTGCCAGGCAGGCTGGGCTACAGGGGTGGCTCTCCCTGTGCCAGGCTAAGGTTCAGCAAGAGGACAGAGGGGAGGTCACTACAAGATTGCCCAGGGAGCCTGTGGCCAAGAGAAGGAGAGGAAGAAGGAGGAGGAGGAAGAGAAGAGGGAGGAGAAGGAGAAGGTCAGGCAAGGTGAGCAGGAGCCAAACAAGGGAAGCTTTACAAATAAAGCACTTCATATCAGAGTCTGAAATCAGTGCTGAGCTGAGGGATTTTTCTGAGGGAAAGGGGCGATGTTCTCCAGAGAGGAAAAAATACCAAGTCTGGCTTTGTGCAACCCAGGAGGCAGGTCAAGTCTCTGAACTAGTTTGAGTGAGGAGGGCTCAGAAGTAAGCCAGTGCTCCTCCTGGAAAAGCTTTCAAAGACAAGATCAGGCAGACCTGGAGAGGAAAAGTTCTCAGGCAAGGAGTATGGAAAGCGAAACGGAATATAAGGTTGAAACAGCTGGAAAAGAAGGGGGAAATTCTCTCCCTCCAGGAAAAAAAAAAAAAAAAAAAAAAAAAAAAAAAAAAAAAAAAAAAAAAGTGAGTGCAGAATAGGAGCAACACCAAGCCAAACCGGTGTTTTCATAGAAGCCATCTCTCCACAGAGATTCCTTCCTCATCTCTGCTAACATATCTGAGAATGGTGGCCAGTGGCCCTGCATTGCCACAGCCCAAGCCTGGAAGCCCTGACCTCCGACAATGACTTTAATTCCTTCCCTTTGAACCTGTAAATATAGGTCAGGATTTTAAGTCAGTTATAAAGGCCTCCCTGTCAGCGAGGGTCACAGATTGACACAGAAAAGTGGGGCACCTCCCTGCCCAGCATCGCTGCTGATCGGCGATGCCTCACCCGCCCTTCGGCTTGAAAACGGATGTGGCGGGCCAGCCTCCTGTGTGAATTAACACAGCACAGATAATGACTTTACGGCTCTTTACAGTTCTCTCCGTTCTCACAGACAAGGTATCAGTGACACCAGAAGCACTCTGAGAGCCTGGAGAACAAGCTTTGGCCACTCGGTCTAAGTATTTCTTCCCTTCCACTAAGAGCTGGGGGCCGTGGCTGAGGCGTTGCACAGGCTATTTCTGGGCACCCATCTCTCCCCTCCCTACTGCATTTCCTTCATTGTGTTTGAGCTCTTTCCTATCTGTGGCCTTTAAATCTCCACCAATCTGCCAGACGCCACTCAGAACAGAAGGGGGGGAGGCAGACTCAGAGAGGGGGAGATCTGAACCCCTAAAAATAGCCCTACCGAGTACGTCTGTTTTCCTGACACAGACGGTTCATTGTTAGACTGACATGCCAGTTCACCCTCCCTCCCCACCCCTCAGCATACTCTCTTTCCTCTCCTTCCCCTCTCCAGAGCAGTTTCCTGTCTACTCCCATCTCTGTGGCCAAAGCTGGAGTGTATTGTGGAGGCAAAGGCTGGTGTGGTGTCTTTTGTTTCTCTGAGTACATTTTGGACCACAGACTATGAGGTTGATCCTTGTCACAGAGCACCTACCGCACTTGGTTCCTAATTTCACCCATTCCCAGCCACACAATCTCTATCTCTTCAGCTCTCACTGCAGTTTCTGCCTTCCACCCTCTTGACCTACACCCTGACATACCTTGTTCTCTGTGTCTCTCTGCTCTGTGGAACTGTTTTGTCAGATACTTTGCAGATTCCAGCATCTCAGGTACAAAGGAAGGAGGCACCTTATGCATGCCACCAAGTCTCCTTGCTGCTGGCTGCCTGCCCATGATATGACAGTGAAACCAAGGGTACAAGGTTTAGTGGTGGACTTAACAGTGCTGGGTTAACAGTTGGACTTGATCTTAAAGGTGCTTTCCAACCTAAATGATTCTAAGTACCCTAATATAATATGCTATTCAATACTGACCATACAGAGCACAACTACAAAACAGGCAACTATATTTTTAGCCAGATTGCCTGCTCTTACTGTTCACAGTCCTTTCAGAGATGTTTTGGATTCAAAAAACAGGATGAGGAACATATCTCCATTCTCTTATTCAGAGCACAAACTTGTTTCAGCCATGACATTTGCCTAATTCTATGTTTGTCCAGAATTTAGCACAGTGGATTTCTAATTCTTTATTGGGGACTCAAAGTTTTTGTTATTTAAACAACATAAATACCATTATAGAAAGTCCGTATGTCTCCTTGTGCAAAACTCTTTTGATAGCTCAGTAATATATGACAGTTTTGTAAAACAAACTTAGAGAAAGAAAATCTGTCAGACAAGCCACACAGCTAGCAAAAGCCTCCTTCATCTCAGGGACATGGTCTGAGCCTCCTCCTAGCATCTTACCAGCAGGATGACCCATTTGGTGAGGCAGGAAGACCACAAATCTTCCACGACGGAGACATTCCAAATGCACACAGGCCTTTTTGAGAGAATCCTGCCAGTAAATTTTTTTATAACTTTGAAGAGACAGCTGGCAACTTTATGCAGAGTACAAGCAAGGTAGTGTGTCACAGAGGTGATTCCTTCAATACACTGCCTCACTGCAAATATCAACAATAAGGATTCCCACCAAACCAGGAAAGGTTTTTGCCTGCTTTTTTCCAGCTGATCAGCCAACCAAAGAGGCCTACAGAAATAAAAAAAAAAAAAAAAACTGGCTTAAAACTACATTGTGACTCTGTAGCCCAGCAAAAAATCCCAATCAGCTACACCTGAACATGGGGAATGTCTTAACCATAGGGCCATTTTTTCTCATGTCTTACCAGCCCATGGATACAAGTGATAATCAGAATTTTCAAGCACAGATGGAGTCTCTAGGAGCTGAGAAAACTCAATTGGGAAAGAAAATCCTGAGGAGATAGATCTATCTATCTATCTATCTATCTATCTATCTATTTCTTCAGACACCCCTTGTTTTGTCACTGTGTGAGATCTTGACTACCACAGCCTGAGACAGAAGGAGAGTTTCAAGTATCAATCTCTTCCTCCACATTTGTAGCCACTGGTTTTCTTGCAGTTTCCCCAGCCCTTTAGCCTATAAACACTGTTCTAACAGTAATGAAAAATCTATTGATCCAGAGGTCTATAATAAAAACAAAAAGAAACTATTTAGTCTCTCCTGTCCTCAGTTCTGCCAAACAAGAGCATTGGTAGCACTCTGTAAAAAACCCCATGTGTATAATTTCTGATTAGCCTATCTCACCACCATGCAGAGGACACTGAAACCAGCACCCACTTCACTGCCTGTATTTCCACTTTCAGGTGTACCTCTCTTATCATCCATTCTGCTGATTATGTTGTCATGGCAGAAGGAAGTTGTGGGTTAATCTGACTGCATAAAAACAGCAGCATTGCATTATTTTAATGGTGATTCAAGGCTAAGAGCTGAGAATTAATCTCTATTATAAGGACTAAGCTGGAAGGGGGAAAAGAAGTGAGTTTGGGGATTCACTCCAACAATCATACATTTTCATCACTTTCTGTAGAAGATAAGGGCTGTTTCATAATAATCTTCTTTTGTTGTTGTTGTAAATAAAAACCCCAACAAATAGCTCAGGGGATGCTTACTATTTTAGGGATAAAAGCTAGCCTGTTACACGCTATTTTCAAAAGTCACTTAAAACCTGACTTCTTTTATTCTGAGGTCTTCTCTTGATCACTTGCATGAATCATCTTTTGTATTGAGAGACTTATATCTTGTTTTAGCACAAACTTTCAACTATGATTCCTTCTATTGTGCCTGAACATCCAGCACAAGGATGAGTTCCTATGAAGAATCACCAGCTATGGTGGTGTTCTTCAGCTAGGACAGTCTGCTGCTTCACAGCTTCTCTCTGTCTCTAAGAGGGCAAAGCATGATTTGGTGACAGGAAGGGGGAAGAGAGGAAATACAAGCTTGCAAAAGCCACACGTCCTCTTTGCAGACACCTCTAATGAGGGCTGGCAGCTGTGAGGGGCAGAGAGTGCTGGCAGCTGCATCAGGCAAGGCCAGGTGTTCCTGCATGTGGCAGGCTCTGGTACAT
This sequence comes from Aegithalos caudatus, assembly GCA_013389925.1. Lineage (NCBI taxonomy): Eukaryota > Metazoa > Chordata > Aves > Passeriformes > Aegithalidae > Aegithalos > Aegithalos caudatus. The sequence continues at coordinate 12,791 of WEIU01000394.1, read as the reverse complement.
TTGTTGTTTCTTATTTATGCTGGCTGAGCTAAATCCCTGTAGGAAATACTCTGGTGGGTCTGCACAAATGATCACCTATTGTCTTCTCTGCAAGGCTGATCATATTCCTTCTTCCTTCATGTTTTTACTTCCTGCCTCACACCACATCTCTCTTCTTGGTCAGGCGTTCCCCTAGGTTAAGTGGAAAAACAACTCGCCTTTCTACTGTGCTCTCAAGTGCACAAGGTACTGAGCAGGAAAATCAGCTCTGTGGGGAGATTCCTTCTGCCTGAAATTTGAGTGTCCTATCACTCAGGATGTGTAAAATTAAAGCTCTCCATATACTCCCTCAGGAAAAGCCACATTTCTCCTTTAACATTTGCTTACCTGTGCCCTGGCTGTTCTAGTGGGACATGTTTTCTGTGGGGATATACCAAGTTATGGAGGATGTTTTTAAACTTCTTTAGCACACTTGTTTTCTCTTTTCCTCTGCTTTCAGAAATGTCACCAGCTCTGCAGTACTGTCAGCAAAACTAAATAGTTTGAATCCTATGGAGTTTCAACACCTCCAGGTAAAAGTAGCACAAAGTTATCTTCTTTCCATCACAGGTCAAAAGGGCTTGGCTTGTCTTCATTCTGACACTTGACTACCTAAATCTGTAGTTCAGATTATTTCCTGACTCATGCTGAATTTATACTGGGTATAAATTATAGGAGAAAGTACTCAGGAGACTGCGGGCTAGAATCAGTGATATTCTCTTTGTGCTTTGCAATTACTTACTCTGCTTAAATTGTGCCTGAACAATTTAAGCGGAGTAATTACAAAGCATAAAGAGAAGTATGTAAGGCTGCTTTCAACTTTTATGGCTGGTGTAGCATGGTTGTAGCTGGCCAAGAGAACTGGGACATCTAGAGAGCCCTCCTCTGTAACTGGGGTGCCTACAGCAGAACTAGTGTCTTTTCTGTAGACTAGCAGAGCAGGTTTGTCATCTTTAGAGTAAGCTTTGGCTAAGATGCCTGGCTCCCTAGTGCTGCCCTGCTATATTTAGACCCTCTTCTGGTGTGCCCACCCAGTGCTGTTCCCCTTGTTTGTTTCCTACCAAACAATGAGACCTGAAAGAATTGCTTGGAAAGGGGCCAATGCTCTTGCAAACAAAACTGTCAGGCAGCCAAGCTTTGCAATGGGCCCCTTGTAACATACTGTACTGGGAAATGGGAAGCAATTGTGACTCTTCACTTCAACCTTCACCATGGGCTTTTTCCCCTTGCTAAGAGCTCTGTGGTGTGGCTCTGCCTCAGGGACTGTCTTTGAGGAGGTGTCAGAAGACACGGGGGGAATGCCAAGAGACAATAAATCAGGATGGCAAGGAACAATGTAAGATCTGTTCTGTGTTCTCCCTCACCCCTAATCCTGTATTCCTGCCAGAGAGCATTTTAGCAGCAGGTTGTTCCTGGAAAGCTTTTGCTATCTCTGCCCTGATTGTAGTAGAAGCTGCTCATGTACATATAGGGTTACAGGTGTAGTCAGATGCCCTTCTCCCTCACCCTTCAAAGTGTTCCTTTCTGTGCTCTTGTAGCATTGTCTGCTACAACGGCACTGTCAGGGGAGAGAAGAAGCAGCCCCAGCCGTACTGGTGTGCAGAACAAGAACAAGATTACTTCTGCTTGTTTTAAACAAATGGAGCCAAAGTAAAAAAATAAAAAGAAGGGTGAGAAAATAAACAAACAAACAAACAAAAAAGCCATATAGAGAGAAGAGAGAATGATAGTGTTTTTTTAAGACTGAGAGGTCTGCATGACCACAGCAGCCTAAATGATGAGAGCCTGGAAATCACAGATTTGCATCCAAAATTATTTGTTCCTTTACCTTGAGTTCCAACTTGCTGCTTCTTTTAGCCCTCTGAGCCAAAATATCTCTAGCCAGAAAAGGACATGTGTATCCCTGAAGGAGATTCCAGGAACATCCTTCAGCTGGATCAGGTTTGGGTTTTTCTTTAGACTCATAAGCATTAGAGAGGTTTTCTTGATTTAAAAAAAAAAAAAAAAAAAAAAAAAAAAAAAAAAAAAAAAAAAAGCCAACATTTCCAGCTGGGTAAGAAAGATGCTGAGTACCAGAATTATAGCAAAATTTAGGGAAAAAAATACTAGCTAGAAAAGTATCTGCCTAAACCACACAGACATCTGGTGATCCTGCCTGAGAAGAGGGGTACAAATCTCTTGTGAGGAGGAAGGCAGGAGTGCATGCAACCCCAGTGCCAGTGCCACACTCTGACTCTACTGATCACCCCATACACACAGTTCACCGACAAATTTAAGAGATGGTGGGACAAATCCAATGGTCTGAGTTATATAGCATCTTTTTGTAAGAATACCAAGTAGTTCCATCTTGAAAATGGAACCAACTTTTAAAAACAGCTTAGGAGAGTGCATGCTGTCAGGAAAAATTCAGCTGGGGCAAAAATAAGTAGATAATAATATTTTGGTACCATGGGCACACAAGACTGATTCATGGGCTTTGTAGGACAGCAGTCTCAGGGAGAAACTGTGGATGAAGGGAGGGTACAGGGAACTGCTCAACTGCTGCAATTCATGTTGTACAGGTAAATCATTAAAAGAGAGAAATTAATGCAGCAAGAAAAGGCTGTATTTCAGACTGACCCCTAGCAGAAAGGGTCTATAGATCACAGGACTCTACAGTGTTGGACTTCAATATATCACAGAAGACAATTTGAGTAAATCAAAAGCTCCTAATAAAACTGAGTCAATTGGTAATTGCCTTTGTTATAGGAGGTAAGGGAGTTATTAGAAAACCCAGTATGTGTTGGGTTTTCTGGGCTGTAATATTATTGTCACACAGCAACTGCCTTAAAGTCCTAGCTCCTGGTGTCAGGGGATTTCTTTTAAGACTCTCAGATTTCAGGATAAAGCATTACCAAAAAGCTCCAGTAATCATTAGTATATAGAGAAATTTTAAAGATACAAACCCTAAAAACTTGGAAAATTTTGGATGTCAAGCTGAGAAATAAAGTCATGTCTCTCTAGCAGCTCCTGATTTAGTGCACACAGGCTGGACAAGAAATCTGTGATCTTGGTTTGTGTTGCAATAGAGAAGGAGGTTATTTCATACTTGCTGTTTATTGCAGAACACAGATCCACTGTGCTCAGTGACTAAAGATCATTTGTGGAGCCTTAACAGTCAACAGGAAATGATATTCACATTTTGCCAAATCACTTCATCATGATGCCATTTTGAAAAGACTGTTCATCTATTTCAGTGGTTGCTTAGGAGATGTGAGAGTGATTGGTCTGCAGCCACATGCTTTTTCTGACTCTCCAAGATAGTGATGCAGCCCCTTACCTAAAAGAAAGCTACTGGGCAAATGCTTGAATGGCCAGGGGGATTTTGTGCTTGGGGTCCTTTTGTGACCTCTTGTGGCAGCACAGTCAGGTGGAGGAAGTCCTGGGCTCCAGCTGAACATGAAACAGAGAAGGTTGCCAGCAGGGAAAATCGGGAGGAGAAGGTGGATTAATGACACACTGAGAAGCTCAAGGATGGCAGTGAAATGGTTGCTGAGGTGGTGCTAGTTGTTTGAGGAACATGCAACAAAAACCTGCTTTTGGTGATCTCAGAACTGGTCCTATTCTGGGAGGAGCCTCTGGCAGAAAGTTCTGTTTAGATGTGAAATTTATGGGAGCGATGGGAGGACAGCTAGAGGTGCAATCATAGCTGGTTTGGGGTTTTAAATTGTGTTTTTAGATTTTAAATTAAATGGACCTTCTTTTTAGAAAATGAAGCTGTTTGAGAAATCAATGGGAAATTTTGTGTACTAAAGGCTTAATCTCACACCAACAATGTGGGGTAAGTCACCAGTAAAAAAAATAGAAAAATGTGCTGAAGTCCAAGAGCTCCTTTCTCTACAATCTGCAGCCTTTTTCTAGAAGTTCTTGGAGGTTTCCTTAAATTTTATTCATTATTTTTTATTATTTTGGTTCAACAGCTACAGTTCTTATCAGCACTATGAAGTTCATAGCAAGTTGGAAAACCAAGGAAGACTATCCTGCATCTCACTATAAGTGAGGGTGGAAAGCTCTAAAAACATTGTAAGACATATGAGCCAAAAAGAAACAATTACATTCACACCTACAGATACTATTTCCTTTCCTTACTTAATCAGTTTGATCAGCTTCTATGTCCTGCACAGCTACTGGGTAGCTCTTTCATCAAGTAAAATGTAGACTTTAAATGCTGTCTTTCTGAATCTTAATTGAATTTCAATTCTTATCTAAAAATAGCTTGCACAAATCAAAAAATTTTTTAAAAAATCACATAAATAAGCAAAGCCATTCGCTATTTTCTAACATAAGTAAAAGCAAATTACGGATTTGAATAAAAGCGAGCAATTAGATTGTTCTATTTACATGTGCAGAGAGCCCAGTCTAGCAAAAAAATTACCAAATATAGAGGAAGGGCTATATTTAGTTTCAAATCAGGATGTTTTAATTACCAGCTAACAGGAAGCAACCTTTTTAGTTCAGTTTAGTTTTGTTTTCTGGTAATTTTTGTGGAGTTTTGGAAATAACTACAAATATGAAGCATAATAAAAATAGATTACACCAATCATCCTTTTTTTGCTATCTGATTTTTTTAAAACACACCATCTCAAACAAACATAATCATATATCAGTCATGTGGAAACTACAAATTCTTTTCTAAGATACCCCAATTTGTGCCAACTCACAATTGATCCCTTTTAAACTATCTAGGCTACCCACAAATGAGTTTGAGCTAGATAATCTCTTTTCAGGTTACCTTTGCAGTAAGTAACACAATTTCTCACATGTTTGATGGCTTTGCTCATTCTTTATGGCCAGAGAAGAAACAGATAGCAGTGGAGACCCCCAACACTCAGTATGTGCTTAGAAGCCTCCAAACAAAAGAAAGAAATATTACAAAACATCGCTTTTCCTGTTCACTCTAGGCTAACACTAGCTCCTGCTTATTATAGGCATGTGAAACCCAGCCACTCAATACCTGAGGGTTATAAACACTTTTTGAACTCACTGTGAAATGCCACAGCACCTGAGTACAGCTCTTGCATCAGGGATAGTCAGGCACCACATTTCCAGAAGACCTGGGAGTCTGTGTCACCCTTATCAGTCCTGCTCTGCCCTTTCCGGGTATAGTGTTTCCCATAGTTCAGCTTTTCGTGCTGTCCTTGGGTTCCCAGAGCCCGTTTGGAGACTGCAGAACAATAGCAATCTCTGAACATATGAAATGGGAGAAAGGAAAACATCTTGGTAAAATTGGGAGTAGGATATAAAAATAAGATGTGACAGCTCAGCTCTGGGGCCCCAGGATCTATAGGTTGTGGATAAAAATGGCTTCTATTTTTCTTCTAGAGTCATACCTCTTCTTGTGCTTCTGAAAAATGCCAATAAGGAGACAGATCCTCTTTGTCATCTCTCCTAGAAAGTACATTCTTCCTGTGCCAATACCATCAGACCTTCTATTACCATAAAACATTCTGGATCCTTCTCCCTCCTTTTATTTGGCTTCTAATCTCAGTGAATAATTTTGTCATGAATTGTTTATTCAGCAAATCTCACTTCTTTTTCTACTTTTGGAGTATCCCAGAGCAGATTGAAATTTCCTCTGGTTCTTTATTATCCTAGGCCATCTGGCAAGTTTTCTGCAGTTTTTTCCTCTCCTCCATGGATTGACAGTGAACTTTGTCTAGTTGTGGTTTCAGGTATTTGGGCCAGCTGTGATGAGTGAAACCACATTGAACTGAGAAAAATCTAGAGCACAGTCTCATGCCAATGTTTGATTGTAAAAAGATCATCATTATTACTTTCAGGTGCTGTTAATTTTTACACCTGTATCTTTCACTTAAGAAGGATGCTGAAGGGAGAAAAATTTAAGTGTAAAACTGTGTGCTATTGAAGGAGAATAACATTTTCATTATATTCAGAACAAGATGGTGCTTCAGATATAAAATTTAGAGAGAGCAATGATGACTGAGAAATTATATTGTCAAGCTGCCAAAAGCCACTTCATTTCATTGCTATCCTGGGGCACCCTCATGTTCTCCATGTCCCCATCCCTGCCCCAATAATTTGTTGTTTGGTTGCTGGAGGCAATTCTTAAGGCAAGTGGAGCAGGTAGTGACACAGGGATAACTCCAAAATGGTCCTTCTTTTCAATACTGTGTGGGTGTGGGTTGCCACAGTAAGGAAATCCCATGAAAGAGTGTCCCAGTGTTGGTGTAGTAGGAAGGAGGGCGCTTTGAAGGGAAGTGCTTCTCTTGGCTGGTCTCTGCTCTGGTGTGCTGGCCACACCTTGCTCTAATGAGAGCTTTGGTGCAAAGCTCAGACTTGCTGCTTGCTCCTGTCATCCCTGCGCTCCTTCGTTTTCCTTCCAAGTAAGGGAAGGAGAGGCAGGGGATGGAGAGGAAAAGCAACATGGTTTCTTTGAACAGTCACTGTCCAAGGGCCAGAGCACTTTGTGGAAAAAGAAGAAAACAAGGAAGCTCCACCCTTGTACCACAGAAACGTCTCAACCACATCCCAAACCTCGACTAGCTAGAGATTCTTTCCTCACACTCAGAAACAGAAAGGGAGGCAGGAGAAGTGGGATGTACAGGGACCCAGAGATATTTTTAAACATGCTTGAGGTCTGATTGCATAGTTTTGGCCTGGTTTTGTTGGCACAAGACCCTTTCTTTACTGGTTTGGATAGAGCACACTTGCTGAGGAGGCCCTCCCCCTGTGTCAAGATGAAATTTTCTGGCTGGAGAGACAGCTTTGGGGATGAGTAACCAGACCCAGCTGCTTTCTTAACCATGCTTGTTCTGCAGCCTGTTTTCTCCAGGAGACCGTTCTCTCAGACCTGCTGCTCCATGTGGTAAATCAAGACTGCCAAAGAGGACCTGCTGTGGGCCTTGACACAATGTCTTCAGATGAGGACTTGAGGCCCAGACAGCCTTTCCTTCCCACACAGCTCTTGGGCTGTCCCGCAGCCAGAGCCTCCATTCCCTGTGTGGGAGGCAGACAGCCACCATGCCATGCTGGACCAGACCCTCTGTACTTACAGAGCTGTGTCTCAGGGCCTCTTACCACCTTGCCAGCCACAAAAGGGGACCACAGGAAGAGGGAATTGAGGAGGAACCAACTAGGGACATGAGTCATGACTAAACTTTGCACACTCAGTGTATGTGGAAAATGGACAGGAAAAGAACTCTGCTCTGCTCAGGGGGAAACTTGGGTGCCTTATGCCTTTCAGAGGTGTAAGACACCACTACTAAATGAGGAGGTCAAAGCCAGATGATGAAATCCCCCGATTAGGCTGTGGAGGTTCTGCACCCAGTGTACTTGATCACTTTTGATCCAGTAGAACATGATGACAAGGAACTGGAGGCAGGAGAGGCCCAGATACTTCCCCACACATGGCTGATCTCAGCCTATGTCATGCTGTGGTGATGCTGTATGTTGTGGTGATGTGGGACATCCTGTAACACAACTTGTGACAAAGCCAAGAAAGCTTAAAAGTGCTAAAGAAGAAAAGTTTTGCTATGTTTATTTTTGGTAGAAACAGGAAGGATGCTGGTGAGGCGAAAATGAACTGAAGCCATGTCCTTTCAGAAGCCTACACCTAACAAACTGTATTTTCCAACACGTGCTAAAGGCAAGATCCCATCCTTTATGTAACAGCTTCCATGGAGAAAGCAGTCAGTTAAATGAGAATTTCTTCACCTCCTGTTGAGAAACAACCCTATCTGGGTGGTAAAAGAGCTGTCATTTAAACCTGAAGGTAACAAAAAGAAGCACACAACTGAGGAATCAAACTCATTGTAGGTAGGAGTTCAAACCTGTCCAGAGTAACAGCGCCATAGGCCTCTCCTGAGGAGGAAACACAGGACTTGTAGTTAACACCCTCTATTAGGGCCTTCAGCGTGCAGCTCATCTGCAAGGGAGCATCTCCATTGCTTCCAGATTAAGCTACTTGAAGGAATAAGCTGCTCCTGTGGGTTTTCTTGCATGCAGGGGAATCCTTAATCCAAATGCTGAATCACAATTTTTGTGCTGCATGTATGAATGAATGCTAGAACTGAAGTCCTAAGCTAAGGACTCCTCAGTTTTTCTTACTGATTTTGGTTTTAAAGCAACTAAAACCTGTCAAGAGGGAACAAAGGAATAATATAGCCTCACTTGCTGGTAAGTTAACTTTTTCCCCTATTGACCTATATTAATTTTTTCTTTCATTAACAGTGCAAGCAGGTAGATTTAATTTTTTGACAAAATCATAGTTTGTAGCTGTTAGTAATACCTGATCCTGCCTCTCTGGAGTATCCCTTTAGAAATCCCTGTGTCTGCAGTAACTAAAGCCTCTTAATTCAATCATTTGTCTACTATTTTCCTCTGAAATAAAATTAAAATCTGCTCTGACACGGTTGCTGCAGCAGGAGCAGCACGTAGGTCTCCATCACTTGACACTGGAGGCATTTGTGGGGTTTGGGACACAGCTTGACATCTAGTGGTAATGTGTGGTATGATCCCAGAGCTCATACAGGGAGTGCAAGGGTCACAATCCTGCATAAGGAAAGGTGAGGTATATGCTTGTGTGCTGCACCTACAGCCACACATCAGTGTTATGTGTCTTCTTATCCTGCACTCACTTTTGTCTAAGGCAGAAAAACAGCTAAGAGTAGACCCAGGTCACATTTCACGCAGAAAAGAAACAACTTTTAAGATTTGTGTTTTGATCTCTTTGCTTATGATCCCTTAGTTCATTATGCAATAGCAGGAAGGTCTTAACACAAGTGAAACAACAGAAGATGTGAAAATTCTGAAGTCTGCCAGGAGGCTGAGTTTAAATAAATTTGGGGTATTTCAGCTTCAGGTTTGATTGGTGCTCTTAATGATTGCAACCAGATGAGACTTAGTGGTTCTGCTGCCAGGAACTGAATAATGATGTACTGATAGAAGCATCTTTATTAAAAGAAAACGTAGGGAAGAGCAAAATTATTCAGGTGTTTTAAGCAGCAGCCCAAAGTAACAATCCTGGAGGGTTACAAAAATTGAAATGTGTTTTATTTTTTTTTTTTACTTCTCCACATTTCCTACAATCAGAATGGGAAAGCGAAGCCAGGAGTACCCCAAAATTGTGGGAAACTACCAAGTAACATAATCAACACCAATGTGGCTACATACATTCTCCTTTATTTCACTCAAAATGGCAGATTATATACAGTTCAACATAGTTTACATTTCCAGACATTCCCTCATTGGTGTGCAGCATAAAAGAATGTAAATAAACAAGTGTTCATTTTAGACTTAAGGTGGCTAAAGTGTTCAAGCTAACATTTGCACCTATTACTAAATAGATGCACTACTTTCTCCCTTGGCATACCTTAACATAATTTCTAACTGTGCCACAAACCCTGGCCTTCCTCAGGCCTCATACCTGAGGGCCCAAGCTGGGACCCAGTCTGGGTTGGCCAAGCTAATTCAGGAGCAGATCATGCCCCTGCTCTCTAAGACATTCTGCTACAAATCCCCCTTTCTATTTTTGGGCAACCCAGACTGACTTAAATGCACAGTTGGTTATTCTTTGCATACATCGCAATAAACAAGGCACAACAACTAAAGTAACTATAATAACAATAAAAAGTATAACACCAATATGAACTAAGTCTTTGATCCAGCCAGCAGGTCCCCATGAATTGAGCCATTTATCAAAAGGAGTGTCAACAACAACAAGCTTTCCCATGTTGTCCTTCAACTGCGAAAGCTGCTTGTAGATCGATTGGGAATGATCAGACAGGTTCATGCAACACATACCTTCAAACTCATTACATCCATGTCCCTGAGCTAGCAACAAGAAGTCTATGGCAGCCCAGTTTTGTAAAACTGCATGACGAATACTGTTAACATCGGTAGCAAGTTCTCTTAACATTTTAGATGGGATATTAATTTTTTTCCCTGTCCAACAAGCTAGATTTCATAATTGCGTGAGAGCTTGTTCTGAAGCAACTCCTGAGGCAAAAATTGATGCTAATACAACAGATGGATGTTCCCATAATGTTACCTTATCGTTACATCCAGAGCCTAATTGAAGAGTAATACGTTTAATTCATTGGGGTTTTGATACAATCCAAGAACTTGATGAATGGTGGGGGAAAACAGTGTCAATTTTCCAAAATAACATGGACCTCTCATAGCTCTCTGAGGCACTGCAGACCAGGCCCTATCTCCACAAATAAGGAAGATTCCTGGCAGTAGTTTCCTTGTAGCACCTTTTATAGGTATTAAAGATTGTGTCCAATTACTACAATATTCTGAGTAGTTGAAATACAATGGAGATTTGGGGGACAACCAAAAGTTGATATATTTTTGATGGTGCAATAATTGTGATCTTGCAGCAGAATTTCTAAATGTCAAGCAATAATTGCCTGACACAGAGCCCAGAAGGTTTAACTCTTGTGGCTCAGCTGCAGGGATATTGAGATTTTGTGCAATTGCAACAGCTTGTGCTCCTAAAGGGTTACTTGGAATTCCACGGGTCTGACACCAATTTCCAGAGCCAGTGGTAGAGGGACCCATGAACTTTTTGCACCATGCGTCCCAGGCTTCACTTAGATTTGAATATATTTTTGCTTGGGTCCAACCTTTAAACTCTGCCATGGAATTCAATGGGACTCCAATTAAACGTGCGAAAAGGATTAGAAGGTGTAGCTAAAGATAGACAAAATGAATCCTGTCCAATTTGTTCGGCCCAAGTGACCCACATAATTTGCCTCTGGTCAATATCAAGCATTCCAAATGCTCTTCTGACCAGCACACTGGTTAATACATGCATTCCAATCCACCACATTTTGCTTATCTTTTTGTTACTCTTTTTTGGTTCTCAAACAAAGGGACAACGACTGTCTTTAGTCTAATCTTAAACACTAATTACAACTTACACTAAACTTAATTAAACTTAACATAAAACACACAAAGCATATTACTACGAAAAAGAAAAACTATTTCAAATGCTTATTATAACAATTATTCTGCACTTTAGAAAGTCACTTTTGATTGGCTTCAAGGCTGTCACAAGAAACTCTGGATGAGTCACTGTTTTCACCATTGTCGTCATCGTTACCTGTTATTTCTGATTGAAACCATGTCTATTAACCAACACAGGACTCAGACCTTCCCATTCTCCCGTTTGCATGTTTTTGTGATAGACATAAAGTCCTGGAATGGCCTGCAGCCTTTCCTCCTTTATTGTGAGGTGGTGTATCACAACCGCAGGTTCTTCTCTTCCCTCTGATAAACATAAATAGTTTAGTGTAAATAGTACTTTTGACAAACAACTGGCTACGTCAGTCTCATCATTCTGCTTCTGCTTTGGTAGGTATTCTTTCAGGGTGCAATTGGCTCTTTATACAATAGCTTAACCTCTAGACGAATAAGGGATTCCAGTGGTATGTTTCACTCCCCACTTCTGCATGAAATTGACAATTTGCTGACTGACATAAGCTGGACCATTTGTCAGTCTTGGTTTCTACAGGCACACCCATCACTGCAAAGCAGGCAGATAAATGTCTTCCAACATGCAGGGGTTTTTCTCCAGATTGTGCTGTGGCCCAAATATACTTTGAATAGGTATATACAGTCACATGTACATATTTCAGTTTACCAAATTCTGGGACATCTTTGGGGGTGTGGGTTACATCCATTTGCCACAATTCTAAAGCTTTCCATCCCCTTTGGTTTGTGCCCAGTCCAAGGCACTGAGGGCAGGCATGCACAATCCCTTTTGCATCATTCAGGGGAATCTGAAATTGCCGATGCCAGTGCTCTTTCATTTTGATGAAATATCTCATGGCTGTTGCGAGCTCTTTCAAACTTGGGGGAACATGGACGACACAGCTGACTGCAGCATCTGCTCATGCATTGCCTTCTCCCAAACCACAGTTCCATTGGTGACTCCGAATGTGCGTGATACAAAACACATGCTGATGCTGTTTCAGCACGCTCCGCAATTACAAGAATAATTCTCAAAAATGCTGATTCTGGGTTTGTCTGGTAAGTGCATCTTCAATTCTTTAAACAACTCCCACTGCATACAAAGAATCTGAAACAATGTTGAGAGGTTCCTTGCTCCAGGTTTCCAAGGCCCAACACACTGCCTTCAACTCAAGGGTTTGTAGGCTGTCGCCCACATCACCATTGATTAAATGTTGCAGCCATTTTCTTTGATGTTGCCAAACACATACAGCTCTTTTTGCTTTCTGGCTAGCATCAGTAAAAACTGTCCTTCCCTTGACTGGCTTCAGGGAACATAAAGGTCTTTCCATCCACTGATGACACTCAATCAAACGCCACATCTGGCCTTTTGGTTGCATATTGTGAACCACACTTGAAAAACCGAACAGTTCCGGTTCCAATGCAATGGAGTATCTCAACAGCCATTCCAAATCTTCATTTTTCACTGGAACACTGATGTCTGCTGGTTCCTTTCCATTTATTTCAATGATTCTGTCTCTGCCTTTCCATATCAATGCAGCAAGAGTATCTGTTCTGCTCATAATTCGGCACCTTGGTTGAACTGACAAAAACACCCATTCGAGCATAATTGCTGCTGGTCCGAAATTCTGGTCAGGTTGGTGCTCCCCCTTTTTATTTTGCTGTTGGAGAACAATGGCAAGTGAGCAGACATCAGCATTAGAAAGGAAAAGTGACAAGGAAAGATGTTGCATTTAACACTCCAAAAAATAACATCTGGTTAACTGAAAAAATAAATAAAGACAACATATTTAAAC
>WEIU01000393.1:1124791-1149224 GCA_013389925.1 Aegithalos caudatus | reverse complement strand
AGGAAAGGGAATCACTCCACACATGTCTACATTGGTACCCCTCCCTCCTTTCTCCTTGGACAGTCTCAATGTGCTAAATAAAGCTACATGAAATCCTGTATAAATCAGTATAAACAGTTTTAATCATCAGAGCCTGGAGAGGTTTTTTCACTAAGATAAGGAGTTCTTGTGAAGATCTCCCTGCTTATGTCACTTCTCTATGTGTAACAAAGTGATCATTATTGCAATAACAGAATATTAATGTTCTTCACATCTAAGTTTAGAAATAATAATATAAAAAACTCTTTCTTTGTCTTGATGGATGTCAGTTTCTTAGCCAGGGTTGTCAGAAGCTACTTATTTGTTCAGAGAAATAAAGTAAAAAGGACATTTCCTTTTCAGAGACACAGTTAATTCAATATTGCACATCAGAGCATGTGAAAAGCAAGTGTAGTGGGCACAGAGGTGGTCAGGAGCTAGTGCTTTGAGTCAGGACACTGAAAGAGGCCAGCCAGGAAATGTACACCTTGCCCCAGTCATACCCAGCACAACCCTGAACTCTTTCCACACTGAGGTCTTCCAACACATTCATCGCATCTCCTTGCATTCCCTTTAGAAATCAAGGTGAATTGCCCAAATACAAAGCACAGAAACTCTTTTCTCCTCTGTATCCACACACAGATCTAATGGGCCAGACCCAGGAACTCCAGCTGACTACTAAAAGGTCTTTATGAATACAGGAATTTAACACCAGAGACAACTGGCTACAATAAAAGCTGCCAATAAACTTCCAAAGCTGACAAATCAGCACATGCTGACTTTCATCACTCTCAGAATTACTTTTGCAAATGGGGATGATCAGATAATTTTGGGCACTGCTGTGTTGTGCCTTTTTTTCCTGCAAGAGTAGCTTTTTGCCAATTTTTTGAGCAAAAACTATGTCCAACAAACTCCGACAGTGAAGGAAGAGGGTACTTAAATACTCCTTTAAGGACATGTGCTTACATTGCCCAAAGAGTCATCACTACAACCTATGAAGCTGCAATGAAATGGAGTTTTGCTAAAGCAACAGCTTGTTTTCCAAGCTGTCAAAGTCTGTGTGATGATTTGTTAGAGAGCTAAAGCATTAAAACAAAGAGCAAACACCCTTGTAACCTGCATTTAATGGTGTAATGGTAAATTAAGTGGGGAATGTACTAGTTCAGTTCCCTGCATGGGAGGTGATCAGCTCTGTGCTGTTCATACTGACAGTATGTAAATTCCCTTTATTCCTCAGGCAACTCTTCAGAGCTGTCATTTATTGAGTGTCACATTTGAAGTGTCTCAGCTTGAAGAAAAGATGCTGTGTGTGCACTGAGGTTATGAGCTGAGGCAGCCAGGGTCACACAAAATCTGGACCTAATTTTATGTTAATATGACAAACCAAAAATAATGTGCTGTTGCCTTCCTTTGCTCTGAGAATTATTGCTAAAATCTGCAAAGCTGCTGGTAATAAGTTGTACTGCTTGCACATTTCCAGGCTGCTTAAACCCATTTGAAAAGTCTTCTATCTAGGAACAATAACCCTGACATAATATGAACTGGATTTCCCTCTCCCAAAGCTACATTGCAGGCAGCAGCCTACTTAAAAAAAATTGAAAGAGGAAGAAGCTCAGAGACAATTTCTGTGCAAGCTCCAAGTCCAAATCACTTACCTGCACATCAAACTATACACAGGGGATGTCTCTGTCCCTCAGAAGAGCAATTCAGCTATGAATTTTAATTATTTATGTATTTTTAAACTCGAGAAAATACTATTCTCTGCTCCAGAATGTGATACCCCTTTCCCTGCCCTGTGGCCCAGTGCCCACACAGGACACAGGAGTCTGTTGTTCTGTCCTTACTTCATCAGCTGCTCTAGAGTTTTCAATTTTGAGATGCTAAGACAAAAAACTTCCTTCAAGACAGTCTAATGATAAAAATCTTAAACCAGAGCAGCCCCAATTCAAACATTTTGGGTCATTATGTACAGGACTGGAACAGTAGACTTTCAAGTCCTACAGAGAGCTCATGACAACATTTTAATAGGTACTTTCACCCACTTAATAAATGTAGTGATGAGCTACTGAGCTTGAAGGAATGGAATCACTGAATCATTTAAGTTGGAAAATATTTTTAGGATCATCAAATCCAACCATCAACACAGCACCACCACCATGTTCACCACTAAATCATGTCCTCAGTGCCAGGAAGGATGAACCTCACTGGACTTCTCACACACACTTCTGTGAACTTGCATGTGAAATGATTTTGTACCCTACCCAGAACGGCACACAGAAATGTTAATGCTCCTGGTGATGACCAGCTCATTATTCTGGTCTCTAGAATCTTTATTTTATGCTTACCTCAGTAAGAAGTGAAAGATCACAATTGTTAAATAAGAGCTAGCAGCAGCTACTTATTTAACCAGTGGATACACTGCTTTACAACAAAAGCAGGTGATTAGAGGTAAGAAAAAAGGCAGATGCAGCACAATTACATTATTGTAGCTCTAAAGTGCCTTCTAGAAACTTGGTGGAAGCAAAGGGTAAAATCATGGTGGGTTTTGAGTTGAACAGTTGTCTGTTGTCATATTTTCAAGTTTTGCTTGTACCTACAACACAGTTAAAATGAGCCGAGGCTTTTTGATAGTCCTGCTATTGCATTCTGGAAAACTAAATGAAATTTAAGGTTGTGGGACACTAGAAAAAAATTGGGAAGTCAAAACTATGGAGTTTCACAAATGATTGTGAATGATCCAAGTTGACACTTTTAATCCGCTTTCAGATATTAAAAAGTGATATTTCATAGGTTTATCCAGTAAAATTGGGATAGCTTTGATTCAAGACCCAGAACAGTTTCAAGAGGGCTCAGAAAAGAATAGTATCAAGAAAGATATATCTCCCAAGGAGAGATTACCCAAGACTCCCTCCTGTGACAGTGACAAAATTGGGTTGTCTCCTAGATGCTAGCATCTATAGTTCTTGAAATGCAGAAAAAATAAATACCAAGTATAATCTTTCATAATACATTGGAGTTATTTATGCATATACTTACTAATCTGTGTTTACTGCCCTTCAAGCTGCATACAGGAACAATTAAATCCCTTTTTAGAAGGGGTAGTATGGAGCATGAAGATCTATAGCTTTGATTTAAAGAGTATGACAGGCAATCAGTGTGTGTCAGAGGAAGCCTACATCAGCAAAGAGACATGTTAAAGGCACATTTGAATTTTCTTTTTTAGGACTGAACAGATGAGTGTTTCCTTCATGTTCTGAACACAGTGGGATTGGGAAATAGTCTGAATTTCAGGGTAGGAGAAAATGGATTGCTTCAAATTATAGGAAAGTGAACAGCACTGATTTTATTCCTCACTTTCAGCAGAATTGAGGAGTGCATAGCAGAAAAAAGAAAGCCAGATGCATTCCTAAGCCTGTTATATATTTCCACCAGAAGTAGCATAACTAGAAATTAACTATTTCCCTGCATTTTTCACTCTCATGAGATAAACATTATATTTGGCTAATGAATTGAAAAGAAAAAAAGAAAGTCTGTGGATTCATCTTTTTTTAATGACTAAATGAAACAGGAATACAGACAGGAAATTAAGGGTTGGATTCCTGTATTAACACTGATGTACAATGAGAGCAGCCAAAGATCCCTTTAAAAAAAAAAAGAAATACTACTTCCACAAAACATTTACATCAGTTGTGAGGATATGAACTGAAGCTATTTCAGCTGGGAAGAGTCTGATTGCAAAAGTCAAAAAACTGCCAAAAATGCAGACTAATAGGAAGAAAACATCCAAGCTAAGCAAATCAGTTGCATTTGTTTTTGAAACCAGAGACTCAAGCCATTATGTATTAAATTTGAAAGAAACCAATACAAAATTGAGAAACCTGAGCAGGACTCCCCAGTCCCTTCTGTCCCACATCCAGAGAATCTCCTCACATCCTTTGTCAAAGCCAGGCTCAGATCTGTCCCACTGTGCTTTGTCAGGGCTACAGAGCCAGAGATGAGTGTAAACAAACTGCTCTGTTTTCTATGGAAATAAACAAAGGTCATCTTTTTCCTCCCAAGTCAAGTCACTCAGTGACTACAGTGACTATGAATGGCTGGACAAATGTCTACGGCTGTCCCTGGAGAGGAGCACTCTGTGCCCTGTGCTCCTCGTGCCAGGAAGGATGTGAGCCAGGCCAGTCCCTGTCCTGCTTTGTAACTGCAAAGTGCAAGGTAATTCAGAGTCAAAACACAGCCTAAATAACCTAAGAAACAAAGTTCCTGAGACTCAAGCTACCCTAAACTTCCTTTAGAGACAGTTGTACACATGTGTACTGCTCACACAATCTCATGAAGGAAGTTTCAATCTCAGCTTCTGCTGCTTCCAATCACAATGTTTCAATATGTGTTTTAATAATTCCATTGGTATTCTTTGAGAATAATGACCATTGTTGTTCCTCTTTGTTTTGCTGCACTTTCTGTTATTTTGATAGCTTCCTTCCCTAATGTGTTTTATTGTTATTCAGGTCCTTGCCCAGTCTGTCTGTTACCTGCTCATTAGAAGTCCTGTGGTAGGAAATGTTCCTGCAAGAACCTAATTCTGGTACGTTTCAATTTATTTTCAGGCTGAGTGAGTCTAAAAGATCAGATTATTAAGGTGAGCTTTCAGTGATGAATTTGATTGACTGTTTTGTTGTATTAAGGCAAAGGGAAATTCATCTATAAAGTTTTAACTTTATACTTGGAAAGCTAAACAAAAAATAAGTAAATCTGGACCCTCAAAGACAGGTGCCTCCACTGGGGCTTAAAGTGACTAGGAAGTCAATGGGCAAAACAATTTAAGGCATTTCTTTGTAAGACATACGAGAGTATTATATGGCAATTAGTAATTCAAGCTTGTTCTGATGACACTTTCACAATGGAAATACAATTTGGAACTCTCCAAAAGACCTTGAAAATTTCTAAACAGTTTTTTTTTTTTTTTTTTCTTTTTTTTTTTTTTAGTTTAAATTGCTAATAAAACCACTGAATGGGTCAGTGAGTTGAACTTATAGCAAGCTCCAGCAGCACAAAAATTTTATATGTAATTTTAGGGCTGAGTTCCCTACAGAATGACTGTAGAGTTCTTACTGCACTGCAGTTATGGCTATAAAATATTAGCAATGTTAAGTAAATTAAAATATATTGTATGAGAAAGGCTTTCCATCAGGTAACATCTGGGCCTCCAAACTATTCAGAACAAGCCTTATTACTTGCCTTCACTTTATTTCAAATTAATTTATTTACTAGGACTTAATTTAAAGAAAAAAAAGAAAAGTTCTTAAGGGTTTAATCATAGCTAAAAAGTTTACAGCATATGCATTTTCTTCAATTAATTATTAAAAACAGCAGCAAAACCTGACTGTGATATTGAAAGTGCAAGAGAAAATTAAGCAATGCCTCATGTACTACTTCCAACTCAATTTTAAGCACTCTGAGCCTTTTAATATAAATGGCAATTTTATTGCTGGCATTAGAGAAGTAGTTATCCTGCTCCCTGAAAATGCCTACCACTTTCTGGGCAAGTCTGTGGAATATGTGCAAATGATGAAGCACAGGCCAGGTCAGCTCAGACACAGAGCAATTACAGTCCACTGCAGAGGCCTAGAGAACTTTAAAGCCACATGCCAGAAGAGGCTCTGGACTCAGGGATGCAGACTCAGCCACCAGCCAGCCACTCCTACCAGAACAAGGTGGTCTCAGTCTCTTTCCTGTTCCCCTGCACTGATTTTCTCTCATTTCCTGAGGCAAGAGCAGTGTGCACATATCCAGCAGGCAGCACCATCACAGCCAGCCCCTGGGAGGCTCTGGTCTCCACGAGAGCTGTAGCAGCCCAGAAGCATCTTGTCAGACCAGCCAGCCTGAGCAGAGGGAGCCTGGCTCTAGCCCAGTCGTGCCTTAATGAGAATATCATCTGCCTTATTACAAAAGACACAAATAAAACTGGATATTTAGGACTCACACTGTCATGAGAGGGAAAACTGCTACTAAATATTAGCTTATCACTAGGTATCCAACCAATTTCACAGAAGACTTGCAGCATCTCATTAGGTTTATATATATATAAACTGTCATCTGTTCAGTCCATTTATAAAATGTGGGAAGGCAGCAGGAAGCCTAAGGATTCATGAGGAGCTCTTGGAGAGAAACATCCACTGCTCTCTTTCTCATTTCTCAGCCTTTGATTTTAGCTTCACCTTTTCAAGTTCTTTCTCCTCCTTTCTTCATGCCCCCTGCTACTGCAGAACCACCACTCACCCTGTGCACTCCATGTTAGACACTGAGGGAGCTTCTGTGCAAATGTTCAGCCCCAGCACAGCTGTCAGCAGCTGTATGCTGGATCTGACACTTTGCAACACTTAATCTAGAGATGAGGGGAAAGGAGGGCATGAGGTGCACAGGGAAAAGCAGAAGCCACCCTACAAAGCTTGTTTTGACAAAGCAGAACTAGGCCCACAAGTGGAGCTGCAGGTCAGCAGGAGGGCAAGGACTTCAGAAACCCCACTGAGTACAGGGGATCCAGCTATGGGCAGCTGTCTTGTACAGTTACATATCCTCAGGGATACTGAGAGGACACTACCTTGGCCTTTCCTGATCATTTCCTCTCAGATAGCTATTGCCCCATTTCTAGCATTGGCAGATGATGCAGAACAGCTGAGCCAAAACCTGAATTCACATCCCATGATTCCCAAGCTGCCATCTCAAACCCAGAGCCACCTTTGTCACTCTCCTGCTTTTCTCTGTGTGCTTAGAGTGTCACCTCTGAAATACACAGAAACACTGGTCTGAACACAGCTTCAGAGCCCTCAGAGAAGGGGGGGCACCACAAGGCACCACCCACCAACTCAGGAAGGAACTGTTGGTGCTGTGAAGACCCCTCCAATGCACTCTCTTTTGGCACAAATGACAATGGCAGTTTCTCAGGAAAAAACCAAGTGTTTGGCCTGAGAGCACAACGGGGTTTGCAATGAGGCCACAGACCTGGAGAGAAAGCCAGAATATGTTCTTGGTTTATCTACAGCTGCCACCTCATTATTTCCCTTCCCATTTCTTGCTGTCCAAAGTTCCCCAGCACACTAGCAGGGAAGCAAGTCTGTAAAATACAATATAATACAAAAAACAAAACAAAACACCTCATGTTGTCAATATGATATAGCCCTTGGCCAGCAACCTGGGAACAGATTTGAGTATTTGGACAATCAGTTCATAACAAAAGACATGATAGACAGAAATGCAAGAGTGTGTCCAGTAAACACGGTGAAGTGCCAGGGCTGAGGGCATCAGTAGTGACTGGAGAAAAACAAGTTTTGTTTTCCAAAGCCAGATAAACAGGAAGAGAAGGATGAAGAAGAAAGGGAAAAGTCCTACCCTGAGCATAGTAAGATTCTTCATGGATGGATGCATATTTGCTGCACTGCAGATCCACTTACACATAATAAGCCTGAATTCATTAATACTAAATATTTACACTCAGCTTGTAAGTTGTCCAAAAAAGCAATTATGATACATCATGTTGACGGAGAGTATAAAACCATTAAAATTTGGATCACTCATACAAGGTACTGTGTCAATGCATAGTTAACAGTAAAATTCCTACTACAGTACATTTAATGGGAATAGCCCAATGCTTTCTAATAAAGCAATGTAAAATCTGTTTTACTGTGACACTGCCCTAGCTCCAGGTGGGATGAGTTAATTTCTTCTCAGTAGCTGTTACAAAGCTGTGTTTTGGATTCTGAATGAGGATGGTGTTGATAATACACTGATGTTTTGGTTCTTTGCTAAGTTGTGTTTAAACTAAGTCAAAGACTTGGTTTTTTCCTTAGCTCATGCTCTGCCAGTGAGGACATACACAAAAAACAAACAAATGAACAAAATCCCAAAAACAAATGTACACAGCCTATCTAATAAACTAAGAGGCAGCTCTTGGGACTGAAATTTGGTTGTAATATTTTCCCAGCAGCCTAACATGTTACAGGTGTCATTTGTGGGGGACTAAAAACACAGAGATGAGCTGATAGCAGGAGCACCTTTCACCTCATCATGGCAGGTGAGGAGAAGCTATACAAGAGACTCCTCAGTGCCCATCCTCAGCCTGTTTCCAGTCCACTTTAATATCTTTGAGAAAGGGCTGAACAACAGAACCACCTTGGCTGGAAATGAAGAGTGGATCTCTCAAACATCAGACCCAAGATGTGACAGAGTTTTCTCTCTCACCAATAGCACTTGTCAGAGGTTAACCATGTGGTGCTTTTAAAAGGCAACACATTCCCTGCAGAAGTCATGGTCCATGCAAGTGCTGCTGGATATGGCTTCAGCTCCCACAGCACAGTGGCCCTGGAATTAAAGCCTGGTTGAAGTGGAGATTGTAGGTCTTGTAATTACCAACAGCTGCTAAAAAGACATGTAGCCTAAAGCAAATCCAAACACACAGGAGGGAATCTGATGCAAGCTGATGACAGACACAGGTTTTAAGGGAAGTGGCTGTCCAGTTTGGCACTGGGAATACATCACTCCAACATCACCTACACAAGTTGTGGGTGTCCCTTAGGATAACCCTGTATATAAATATGTGGTACCAGTGGTAAAACATTGGCTGGCAGGATAAATTGTAAAAGACATAGTATTAATTCAGGCATTTTCAGGGCTCACATCCAAAGATACTTATCCTTTTATCAGGATTCAAACCGGCAATATTCCATATAGGAGGACATTTGTTCTCTCTCTGGACCGAATATAAAAATTCATCTGTTCAAGAGAGCAAACCCTCTTCTCTTCTACTCTCAACTCCACTACTGAGGAAAGGCATAAAGCCATGTTTGCCTTCTGTGTGTCTCCAGAATTACCAGAGTGACCATGAGTGCAGTGACAATGCAATGACACCATTTGGGGAGATGTAATGCTCAGATATAAGACTTTGTATTGTGTTTCATAAAGCCCAGTGATGGTACAGGAGCATGCAACACATTTGACCTATACCAGGATTAAATATCCTCACTCACTGTGTTTTGATACAGCCTCACCTTAGTACATGACTTGATCAGATACATGAGTCCACAAGCAAACCAAAATTTGTGTTTAGGTCTGCTAACATGGCTCTCACTACCAGCACAAGAACTGTATTCAAAATTTCTTTGTTTGGAAATAATTCCAGTGTTCTAGATACCACATCATGAAACTGCTGACATTTTGGTAGTGATTGCCATTCCCTCACAAAACACATCTACAACAAGCAGTTCTCCAAATCTGCCATTCCATAGAGAATGATAATCTGATTATTTAAGTCAGACAGCAAGTAAAACAAGTTGGAACTACTTCAGAATATACAGACTGTGATCATTTTCGTTGAGTTTCTGTTTTGCCATTTTCTTTATTCTCGAGGCCGAGCCTGAGAACTGATATCCATGCTTAGATAAAATGTTATGCTGCTAGTTTGGGCAACCACATATAGTAAATATCACTGTATGTATAAACAATAAAGATGTCTTACACATTTCTCTGCTCAGTTCCTATGCACCAGGATGTTTACAGGGTGGTCAGAGCCAAATAAATCATTACTTTGTGGTAGAAATAAAAGCAGGATCATTACCTTGAAGGCTCTATTTCACCCTAATTCCATGGGACAGGAGTCTGATACTACCAGAGAATAAACAAGTTTATTATTTAAGGAAGTGCTTCATTGATCCAAACACAAACCACAGATCAGATTTACCTAGCTATAGAAAGCCAAAGGAAGTATTAAATGAAATGTTAAAATTAAAGTCTTTGTTATCCCTCAAGTAAATTAATTAATTATTGCAAAGAAATTCCTCCAATTCTGTGTTGGATACCTCAAGAACCTCAGCCTGTGGATTTCTATATGTTTAAGCAGAACATTTTCCAGGCCAAAGTTTTTCTACTACTATGTCTCAATGCATCTTATAAAGTGTGAAATATAGTTTAGGCAACTCAGTCTGAAAATCAAATCATTTTTGCTACACATACTCACCAGGTCAAGATGGTAAATTTTTGAATAGTAACTATGCCTTAAAAACAGATTTCTATAATTTAAAAATAAAACTAAGGCTTAAGAGACTGTGTTTTAGCAAAAGGAGAAAACTCCTTGTTTTCTAAGGAGAAAACTATTTGTGGAAGCATGATATAAAGTATTACTTAGCATAAACCATCAAACAACCATCCAGTTTCCCAAAGTTTTATAAAGCACTTTTGTGTACAATACATAAAAAGATGTATTTAGCATTAACATCATTATTGGAACTAATGGTCCTAGGATATAGTGTCAAAAGCATCAAAATCCATGGCCTTAACTTTTTATTCATTAGTTTCTGTTCAAGGAAGTGCCATGGTATCACAACAAAGCATGTTATTTAGTCTTTATTACTTTAGTCAAGTAATCCCTGTCTTTTTGATTTTTTTTCTTGTGTTGCTTCTAGCTGGAGTTACCCTGTCAACAAAATGTCATAATATTTCTTGAAAGTAATTGAAAATACTCTCTAGATGTGTTTTTTAGGGTAGATTAAAGCACAATAAGCCATTCCATTGCCTTGAAAAATTAGAAGTACTGTAAAGCCCTGCATATCAATGAGGCCTGATTGCACACTGCAACAATTAGCATGGGGATACATCTCATTTAGCCATCTCCAACAGGAAGGTAAGGAGGATGAGTGCAATAACCAACTCCAGCCTGCAAACACAAACCCTCACCTTGCTTTTGGAAAATCAAGACCTTTTCCTTCCAGCCTGCACCATACAAAACCCAGAACTGGCCAGGGAGAAAATGTCAATGAGACAAGCCAAATGTGGAGCACAGATCTTCAAAGAATGACAAAACTACTTGCTCCATATGAGCACCTATATTTTGCTAGTTAGAATGGCCTGAAGGAGTGGGAGCTGGTCAGGGAATAGAGTTCAGTGCAGTCTGGGAAAGGCAGGGAAAGTGATCAAAGTAATGGGGCTGCAAAGTTGCTGCAGTAGTGCATCAGGCTGGATCTGGGAAGGAAAGGGCTGATAGCATCCTCACACTTATTACTGAGGTCTAGAAATGTCCTAAAAAGGGAATTTTTCTTCATAATGAGAGGAAATACCTTTGGATCTGTCAACACCCACTGCCACCAGCTTTCTGCTGGTGCAGCATTACAGCCTTTGAGCCTTGTCTCCTGCCCAGTCTGAGGTTCTTGTGCAATCAAACCCCACAGGTGAGGATTGAGGTGACCTACTTGAGGACAGTGGATCTTCTCATGAAATAGGAGCTTCCTGTTAGGAATTTCTTAGCTTTGTCTCCCCAAATCCATCTGCAGGGAAAATAATGTGCCAAATTTCTGACTTTATAAACACAACTCCCTTGTCCATCATAAAATATCTCTAACTGACCAATGTACAACCTCAGATAATTAGGTAGATTCCTAGATGGCAAATACCCAAGATTAATCTTTAATCTCAAGGGAAAGAATACTGGCAGAGCTTTTAAAAGATTTTCAGGTAATTCATAGAGACATTACATCCCTCATTACAGTCATCTTAAATGCAGCAGAATTGACAGAGTTGGAGTTTCTGGAATGAAATGAGATACAACCTAAAGCATGCTGAACAGCCCTTTCTTAAGCATCTCCTGTTTCCTACTCAGCCTCCTCAGACAGGTGATAAATGCAATCTCTCCATTTATTGGGTCATATTTCATCAAACATAAATGTATGTGTCACTGTACATCCGTGAGCACCCTACATGGCCCCTCCAGATTGTGCTAATGGGGCTGCAGCTCAACAGAACCTGCTCAAGTCTCCATTAAGTAGAACTCAGGACAGCAAGGGATGCTGACACAGGGAAACAATTTAATCTGCCCATTAATTCAGGGCCTATGCAGAAAAATAAATTATCCACTTCTTCAGAAGACCTCTCTAATTTAATTCTCAGCTAAACTGGAGAGCAGTTTCTATTCTTTCCTGACCTCAGAGATCCCGGGGTGAGCAAATCCCTGAGTCAATATCTGAGGTAATTCACCCCAATCTGGGATCAGTTCAGACTTGGTTCAGGGCTAAACATTAGAAAATACTCCCAGACAGCATGATTCCAGGTGGGATGGAATACCAGAAACCTAATATACTGTGTTGTTAAATCAAGCAAGGTAAAGTCACTTTTATTTCTTTACTACTGCAATTGCTCTTAAAGGTTCCAACACCCATCCTACAGACTATTAAAAACCAAGAACCCAGAGTTAGACAAGAACACAGGAAGGCAGTTACTGAGAGCCTCTGAATTCTAAATCAAAAATTCTCAAAATAAAAAGTAAATAGTTTATAAACTATTTAGCAGCTGAAGGATTAGCCACAGAAATATCCAAAGAGTTATAACAAATTTATAAACCTATGAATAAAATCATAAGCCCCCCCTTAAGCAATTTATAAAGCAGAAAAACAACATGTCAATTATTTGCTGTAAGAAGTGTTTTCTACTTTAGCTTCTACTTAAGTAGTTGCAAAAATAAATAGCTTAACAGCCTGCAACCATGTTAGTTTGGCACAAAAGTATTTGAATTTAACTCTTAACAAAAAGAGTTTATGATTTACATTTGCGCTCATTTAAAAAAAAACCCAAAAGAATATACTTTTTTTTTTTTCTGTCTTTACATTTATAAAGTAGAGTGCATGGACCTTAGAGGGAACAGCTTGCTGCATGTAAATCTGGACTGAGGGAATTGCAGAAATGCCTCCATTATCCCAGGCTGATCACTGGGAATCAGTGAGAGTCAATTCAGGATTCAAAAATTCCTGCCTATCATGAATGAGATGTTCATTAGATGTAACTTATTTCAAAGCTGAGTGTGGTTCAGTTACACAACTAAACTTTGTATCAATTGTAAAAACACAGAGTAAAACACTAAATCCAAATTCATTTCACATGTGATTAAATGCAGGTGTTGGGCCCAGCCATCAAAAGGTTATTCTAAAACCTCCTGGGACAGAAGTATAAAGCAGAGACAGTACTGCGGGACTGGGTATTCTGATGAACAGGAAAATAGGGGAAGTGGAGAGGGGAAAAAGCAAGGAATTACATGAAGAAGTAGCTGAGCTTCACTTCAGGAAAAAAAAAAAAAAAAAAAAAAAAAAAAAAGCTGATTTCAAAGAGAAAGATAATGGCAAAATGAACTACATGGAGAAACCTGAGAGAAGCTTGGTAACTTTCAACACTTATGATGTGGTATTCTTATTGTACAGATCAGTTCTAATACTTTTGCCTAATAAACTGAACAATTTCAGCTATAAAAAGGAGTTAGTTAATTATAAAGGCATATTTGTATATAAAATAGGTAAGAGTGGTTATGTGGTTATTTTTCAGAATACGGTCAGATCTATAGTTCTGGAATTGCATAGCTGATAATATTTCTACACTTTAAATATGCAGTGGAAAACACGTGGACTGATTTTACTTAATCAAACAATTTAAAGTTTGAACTGCTTTCTTATTTAGCTATCAGCATATAATAACCATTAGAACATGCCATAAAGTTATCAACTTATTTGCATGAATACCATACTAGAGGAAATGAAAGCCTTCCAGATTTACACAGTCATTTAGAGGAAGATCAAGTCTACAGTGTATAAACATTAAAAAGACCCTAATTAGAATCAAATATTTTTGACAATTTTATTTCCAGCTAATTAGCACTGATGTTTTAGTACTTGGACCTGACTGCACTGTATCCCGCAATAACGATGATTCATATCTACATTCAAATAAATAATTCAGCAAAGAAAGATGCATAGGAGTGCTTTTGTTTATAGTGCTGTCAAAATGAAATACTTGGGTAAAAAAAAATAAATGTTAATCACCATCCACTTTTAACAGGTTGAGACTAGACTAAGTGCTATTTACAGGGAATCAGCCGCCCTGCAGACTGGGAATAATTAGACACCAGAGCAGGTTCCTTACAACCTGACATGTGAAGGCCAATTTCTGGTGAGTGCACACACCCACGTCTGCAATGGGAGGAATGGCCCTGTGTGTACAGCTAGCAGACTGCAGCTACAACTGTGACATTATGTGACATATTTGGGTGGCAGCCTTGCCCTCCCTCTTAGAGGGAGGGGAGGTTCTGCTCGCAGTGTGGGGGAGAGCCCTGCCCTATATCCTGTGGGGGAACAGGGTGATGCACTTGCACAATCCAGCACCTGAAACAAGAGTCTAGTGCCAGGACCTTGCACCACACTGGGGCTTCTGCCACCCTCCCATGCAGGGAATATTGCTGCCACAATACCCCACACCTGCTGCAAGACTGCAAAGGTACGTAGAATTTGCAGGTAGAAACACAGCAAAATGGGATCAGTGCATTTGGAAATGTGTATTTTCATGTCCAAAATCTTCTGTACACATGTAAAACTGTAAAGGCTACATGTACAAGCCTTAATATTTAATGCAGAGCCTGTAGATGAAGCAGCCTGGAAGTACATTAACCACCGAGAGAGACACTTCACAGCCAAACCCAGAAATATATTGACAGTAGGAAGAAGAGAATCCTGAATCACTCTTGTGTACAAAATAATTACTATGTCTAAGGTCAGTTTAAGAACAAAATGATCTCCAGGCATGGCTGCTATCAGAAATGGCACAGACAATAAAAACAGAACACCAGAATAAGACTTCAATGAAGGAGGGGACAAGCTATTCAAAATATGGAAGACCTTCCTTCATCTCTTTGCTTCACCTCACATGCTGCCTAAGACTGGTTTAATCCTTCATATCATCATTTATGAAGGTATTCATCCTTTGGAGGCTCCTGTCCTTCCACAGCAGGTGTCCAGACCATTCCAATGTGTAGTTATGGACATTCAAACCATGGGGCTAAAACGGGATGGGTCATGGGGGGGCTGCCCCATTTTGCAGCCACACTGTTGGCATCAGGGGCACTGTGGATCAGAAGTTTCTCCAACCAGCAGCATGCCAGTACTTATACATCTTGAGAAGGGGGGCATTACAGTTACCACTGCTCCTGTTTGCTAACAAAACCAGTTTAACATGTAGCCAGCAGCAGCAAAAAATGGAACCATATTTTTTACTCCAACTTTCTATCACTGCGTATAAACCACTTCAGTGAGTACAAATAATTATAACGTGCTGTTTTGCTCCTCTATAAGTAGCAGTGCACTGACTTCAGCCAGAATAGCAATCCAATATGTGACTACTTTAGAGGTGATGTTTCTCTTCCCTTGTCCTAGCCCTGCTTTGGGCCAGATTCCCAGCTGGTGTATGCTAGAAAGCTTCACAGGACTAAATGAAAGACACTGACTTATGGCAGCTAAGGATCTCTGCTCTGTTAAATATGAGGAGCAAGAAAAGGGAAATTTATTAGTGCAGTTACTTTAAAAGGCCAATTACAATTTTATTAGAGGAAAAGCTTCAGCTATTTTAGTTATTTACAGTTTAACAACCATGCTATGAATTTAATTGATATAAACTCACTCCCCCCAAAAAAATAATTAACACTATAAACAATAAAAATGAATTGAGTGTGGAGCAAGACAGACTGGAGAAGACTTGGCAGTATTTTCCATTTAGTGAAGCCTTATTATTACCACTTTAATAACCTGAGCTTAAACATTCTGCTTCCTTTTACCATATGTCACTTTCATTCTGCCCTTCTGGATACACATGTGGAAAAGAACAGGCATGATGTATATTGGAAAAGTTGTCATTCAATTAATTGAAGCCTTTGTTTTTACATCACTAACATTCATGAAGTGAGAAATAAAAAAATGGATTCTAAACCAATAATAAAGAATCAACAGCATTAATTAAACCTTTAATAATGAGTGACAGCAATAACCCCAGGGACTAAATTCCATTGTAACCATGGTAGATAAAAGCTGATTCAATCGACTTGTGGTTTTGGTTCACTAGTAGAGATTCACGTACCTCAGCTGATATCTCACCTGAGGACAGTAAAGTCTCTGCTCAAGTCTCAGACAAGGCACCAGATTTGCAAGCAGTGACTGATTCTGTTGGATGGAAGCAATTCAGCTCCTTCCTTATTCCCAGAGAGCTGACATGAGTAGCCAGAGTCTGATTTCACACCAGTTTAACACATCAGCAACATTTCAGTAGTATAATTCAGTCTCAAACTATGCCTTCCCTTACACAGACAGCCAGCCAAGGTGAAAAATCAGGCCAAAAAGACAATTCCAGAAGCAAGGTTGCTATTCTCTGGAGACAGAGAGGCACATACCTCCCACATGTCTTCTCCACAGAGAGATTCATTTCATCCATTCACCCAGAACAAGCAAACCCACAAATAGAAGAAATGAAGCATTCTGCTTCAGGCTTGGATCCACAGCATAGCCGGGCTAAGGTCCACCCCCTCTGCCATGGGCCTATTAGCAAGCAGCTCCTACTGCCTCAAGGGAAGAGGGAAAGTGGGGATGAGACAACTCCACCACACCCACACCTACCTGCTGCACCAGCAGGACAGGCAGGACCTGGGCACAGCAGGACTGGAGCCAAGACATGAATTGGTTCTGCCCTATCCAGCCAGCTACAACCACTTCTCCTCACACCCTTACTTATTTCTGTAGCTGTCACCCCAAGCTCCTAGCTCAGCCTTGTGTTTTGGTAACTCCATCACAGACTGGGAGGGAAGTGAAGGCATCTCTGCCCTGTGGCTGCAGTTCCTCCCCAAGCACAGCCCTTCCCCAAGCTTCCCCTGGCAGTGCTGCACAAAGCAGTTTAATCCCTGAAGAGAAGATGAGCTTGCAATCCCCAGTTCTGAAGCGAAGGCACATTTATTTTGAGCAGGCTCCAAATGCTGCAGAGCTCCATCCATTTTTTGCAAGATCTAGTCAGTCAGTCATTAAAACTGACTGGGCCTGGCTGCTGGATTCTGCTCGCTTGCATTTGACAAAGCAGCCATAGCAGCTCCTCATTTGCTCCTCTGTGCAAATGTTAGCAATTACAGCTCACACAGACATGAAATGTAGGTATGCAGGCTTAATTAGAGCTGAAAAGATTTTAAGACAAATATTTTCCTTAGAGAAAACCCATCTGAAACCATACTTCAGACACTTGCTTGGACAGGTTCTTTGTGCTAAAAAGACTTATCCACGCTGCACTGTGCTGGAAATCTTTAAGGAGAATAAAAGAATCAAGAGCTCAGAGCAAGCTTTAATTCCAAATGCACCACTGATGTCTATATTCCTGTGATCCCTTGACACATTTCTTTAACCAGCCAGCTGGGATTGCAGCCAGGCCAGTAACATTTAGCTCCAGACTAGAGGAAAAGCTATTTGCACATTCAGCCCTCTGCTGTAGATGAGCAGCACTAATAGTTACAGTTGTGTTATATATACCAATGAATTACAGCTCAAACATTAACGAGCTTTTAGCAGATGCGTTCATTAGATGCTGCTGCAGTGAGTCTGAAACCAAGCAAAATGCTGTCACCTGTCTCCTGTGAGCTGCCTGTTACTGTTCCATACAGTCAGTCTGCTGTCATTTCAATAGGAGAGATATTTTTGAACACCTTTGATCAGGCTTTTTAGAATTTTTTTTGCAGAAATAGCTGAAAACAAGGAGTGTCTAGGTGCCATGTCATCCTTTCCCCTCTCCTACCACTTGCACTGACTGATTCCAAAGAAGAAAATTCCTTGGCTGGTGGCAGAAATCCTGTCACTTCATCGAAGCTGGTGGCACAACCTGAGTTTACAGGCTTGAAAATTTGACTCAGTAAGGATTTACCTACCATACCAAAATGTGGTTCTGGACAGCAATTTGCCTCCTCTAGCTAAGATAAAAATCAAAAGTTAAATTTGTTAAAAAAACAAAAACAAAACAAAAAAAACCCACCAGAATATTTATTTTCTTGAACAGACCCTATGTGGAAACTTCAGAAATCTGAATCTTCATAAGCAGATTAACTTTGGCATCTCCCACCATGAAACAGGAATATTTAAGTCTAAAAATAGCATGCTAAAGCTGTTTTAAGTTGGATAATTCAGCTGGAGGTGGCTTTCATTTCATCTAGTTCTACCTAATTTGCTACAGCTAAAACCTATTTGAGACATGCTGAGCAAAACAGACAAGCAAAGCATCCCCTTGTCCACAGCTGAAAACTCCACTTTAAATCTTGCAAGTCATTGCACACATCCTGTCCTATATTTAAAAGGTCACATTTGACCAAGCTATAATTAATCACACATCCTCACAATTTAATCAATTGGTAGAGAGATTATACTAGTAGCTATCTGTAGCAGCATGAAAATCTTTTTGCCCTAGTTCAGCTTCTTTCCAACAAAGCAAGTCAGTTTACAGCAGACATGTGAAAAGCTATTGCTCATCTGTTAGAGAAGACAAACACAGAAGATGCCCCTTCCTTTTGTTTTCCTACTTAAAGATCAAGGAGAATGTATATAGGTATGGGGAGGCTGATGTTTAATTATACAATAGCTATGGAGAGATAACAATCTCTTTGAAGTGCTTTAACTTCTGTGCCACTTTCTCAAGTGAAAAAGGAAGATACTAATCACTTTGAATGATGCCAGCTTAGATGTGGGGGAGGAGACAAGGGGAAGAGTGTCACACTAAGGAAAATATATATTCAAATTGATTAATAAATGTAAACACATCATTTGATTAAATAGCAGGTTAGTTTCCTGACAGGTAGGTTGTCAGGAGGAGAGAAAAGAAAGGAAGATCACAAAACCCAAACAAACAGGTGCTAAAATAGTGGAGCTATTTGGAGCTTGATTCTGTTTCTATTTGTGTGGGTGAGAATCTTTCCATCAACTGGATGCAGCAGGAGCAAGCTGTGGGTTGTTTTCTGAAGTTCTTTGTGTTGGTACCAATTAACCAACTCCTACTTTATTCAGCTTACAAACAATTAAAATCTAGGTTTTAACCAGAACGTGATTCCTCATCCCCATCCAGGGTGAGGTCTGAAGTTTTTATGAGGGATTTCTTGTTTCAAGGAGGATATTCTGGTCAGGAATACCTTCCTGCTACCTACAGAAAGATTCTATCTTCAGCTACCGAAGAGTTAGGAATAATCAAGAGGGAAAATTCCCTAGTGTCTTGAACTGATCAAATCTAGCAAAATAAAAAGGGATAGATTTTCAATTAATAACTTGTTAAACAGGGAAGGCAGAGTGTAATGACAGAGTTTTTCGTTCCACTAAAATCCTTTAAAAATGTGTATTCTTAGTAGGTAGACTATAAACTTTAATACAAATCTCTAGCAAAGAGAAAATCTATACCAAGAACACAAGGAAGAAATTAATTTAATTCCATTCCCTGTTATTTACTGAGGGATCAGAAGTATCCAGTTGTAAATTTCCCTGTTCAAGAACTCATACATTTTTAGATATAAGGACAGCAGTATTTAGTAAAAAATATGGACTGATACCCAAAGCAATGAAAGGGTTGCCAATTAAATTATACAGTTGATTAGTACCCATTAAAGCAGAGTGAGAAGGGAAGTAGGATAATTTAAGCATAGTGTGTGAGAAAATATATAAACTGGCACCCTTTTTTGAGGGCTCCAGATCTGATCACCTAATCTTCTGCTATTGCTTACAGAATTTTGGCCCTCCCCATAACATATACATTTATTTAATCTTATATACTAGATGTAAAATATACATGCAAGTCTATACATGTTTTAAAATGAAGAGTTGCTTAATTTAAAATAAGGCTTTTATTAATACTATAAAATTTCCCTATGGCATATGACATACATGGTTTGATTATCATAGCAATAACTTCCACTTACCTCCATGTACTTGCAAATACTCCCTAGAGACCAATAAAAGGACATATGGCATAACGGCATCTCTTCAACTGTAATCATTATTACTGGTACATATTAAAGTATTGAAGGTGAACTAAGGGCTTGTCAATTATGAGCCCTTTAATACATACATTTGCTTTTCTCTTTCAGACAAAATAAGTACTACAAAAGAGGGTACCTTATTTGTGGTGGTCTACATCATTCTGCAGTGGGGGTGCAGCTTGTGGAAGCACCTAGTTTTGACAGGAAAACTGGTGTAAGAACTTCTACCTCCCCTTTTCTTCTCTCATAGCTCAAAAGCCCTTCAGTTTGGCTCATGTTACACTTTGAGTTAACAACAACCCTTTTATAGGGGCACAACAAAAATTTCTTCTCTGTAAACATACACATACAAGTGTGCTCTGTTCCTACCTTGGAAGGTTTACTTTTGGAACTATCTCAGTCTATCCCAGCAGAACAACTGCTTACCTCCTATTTGGAAAACACAGCTTTATTTCTGTGGCTCAGAGACAGGCGAAGCTTATGAAAGGATGTAACAGGCAGTGAAAATTGAATCCAGAATTAGAGCTTCAGTTAAATTTTTCCAAATTTTTGAGAGCTGTCTGGATCCAGGGAGTTATGACTGTAGGCCAAACACCAAGGTTCAGTGCCTAAACTCACATATGGAATATGCTTTTAATTTAGAAACTGGGCCAACATCCAATGAGGACACTCATTTCTACTCTCCTTCCCAGGGAACAACCAGCGGGTGCCAATGAGGGAACTATTTGTACTACAACAATTGCTGTCTGATGCAACGATGGTAAGAGGTCACCATCTTGTGTCTGATATCAAGTAGGGATTTTCATCCCAAAATTACAGCTTTACTTGATAGCTGTCTCCAGCTTTCATCCTAGCAGGTCACAGGCATCTAGACCCCTTGAACAAATCATCCAGACTCTCCTCCCAACATCACAAATCCACACAGAAACAGATACTACTCGAGGAATGCTGCTTGAACATCACACATCTCACGATAACCTTCTAACTTAATTCTAGCATCGAAATACAAGCTCAAATAGTTAGTGCCTCATATTTCCTGAGGAACCACACTCAATACCAGACTTTTAGAAGCATCATTTCAGTGTGGAGCATGAGGTTGGTTTAATCTTCCTCAGAGCTTCTGTATGATGCAGTTGTACAAATATCAGAAAACATTATTATTTATTGCTTTCCAAACAGGAATAACTAGGATGTCTGTGAATGTTTTTCTCACCAAGATAAGCATTAGTAACTCTGGGACTCCACTAAGTGTACCTATATGCATACACAAAATGTGGAATTGGCTTATCAGTCCAGATATCTGGTCCCAACAATAACCAAAAACCTGGGACATTAAACATGCAGTGTTACAGCAGCCATCTTGTTAGAAGGTAGAAATGAGCCAAAACACAGGCTTCTCATTTATCACAGCACAAGAAGGGTCCTGGTTTATTCCTCTTTACAGGTCAGCCACCCTGACCCCAACCATTCCCTGACCCTGGCTGCAGCAGCTCCTGCTGTGGGTTTCCCTTGCAGGCTCTGACTGCTGGGTATTCCCTGCTGAGCTCTGACTGCAGGGATCAGTGTGCAGCCTCTGACTGCAGCTTTTACCCAGCCAGGCTGTGACTGCAGGTTCCAACAACAGCAGCTCTGACTGCCCACCCACACTGACCTCACTGCAGGGATTCTCTCTCGCAGGATCCTTCTCCTCCTTGATCCTTTCCTCAAGGTTCCTCCTCCTCCTCCTTCATGATCCTCCCCAGCTCACCCACCCCTTTTATCACATTTATCTTCATTGGTTACAGCTGTGACTCATCAGGGGCGAGGCTGTATTGGTAATTAACACAAGTGTTACCTATCAGGGACAAGGTCACCTGGATTCCCTTCTCCTCCAATGCAGATGTAAGTAGAAGTTTTAAACCACATTCTACTGCCTCTCCAAATAAATCAGCTCAGTATCACTTTGAATCACACTAGAGTTAACAAACTGTTAACTCAAACTACTGACAAAAAGGTCTGTTGCCTCAGAATTTACATCTCCACAGCTGCTTAAGGAATACCTTCTTAACTCTTTCATAACTCCTCTCTCTAGTGAAAACTGAAAACTTGATTCCTCTTGTTTCCTACAACTAATGGAATTACATGGCTTCTGAACTTTAGTCTGTCTCAAAATCTGCAGTTAAAGACTTCTACCTCCATTTCATATTTAGATTTTTACTATTATCAAAAAAGTATGACAAGATATAAAGGAAGAAAATCAGTCTGAGACTCCTAGCATTATCAAAAACCTCTGATCCAGCAGCTTTCAGCTTAAAATTATGAAGAATAAAACCAAGCAGCCTGACTCAGGAGGTATGGAGGATACACCACTGCTCCCACTGAGGCTGTGGGAAGTGTCTGTAGGCAGGACACTCCAATGCTGCTGCCTCCGGGACAACTCACACACCTCCATGGTCCCATCGTGGGCACAACCACAATGGTGGCTTCTTGGTCTGAAGACAAGCAGGCAAAGCATATGGGGAAGCAAAAGAAAACTGGTATAGTGACTTTCTTCAGGTTTCATTTTCTAGCAACATCACAGAGAAAAGAAAATCTTTCTCTCCAAAGCCCTACTTCAGTAACTTTTTGTCCTCTAAAGTGTTGCTTATGGCAGGGGATTCAAATAAGTCTCTCCAGTCTTCTTCCTCAGGACAACAGAATACCTTTCTTTAAGCTCTTGTCTGAATTATGAGGAGCTGAGAATTTATTGACATCAGCTCAAGCCCTCATATTGGACACTTCTGGAACACAGACATAATTTCCAGGAGATCCTCTTTACTGTTGTTTATATTCCTGTTACCATCTCCTACTCCTCATCCTTTCTCCCTCAATATCCACCTCTCCTGGAAATCAGATGAACTGCAATTTTCACAAAAAGGAAAACAGCAAAGAAACACATGCAAAAATTCAGTAGCAGGGGGAGAATGAAAAAGCAAACAAACAAAAAACACAAATGAATGAACAAACAGGAGGAAGAAAAGACATCCAGTTAGGCATACAAACATTTCCCAAGAAAATCCATGCAGAACTGGAAAACACTGTGTTTGGACTTACAATTCTAAGCCCAACTGAACCACATGGCTGTGGCCTCCTGCTTGAAGATGTAAACAACCCCAGTCCCAACAATGCTTTTATGTTAAAATCAGCACTGGCAAAGCATGACATAAATATTTTTTGTCTCACACAGGAAAGGATTCTGTTTGCTTTGGGAACTATTCAATGTTATCTACTACCCTCCAACTTAAAGTTTTGCATAGTATGAAAATAAAACCAAACACAACACTCACACACAAAGAATAACAAGGACAAAACAACTCACGGGTACTCTATAGGCTGAAATTTGTTTGCACAAATTATTCAGTGAGCCCTTATGAATAATGAATGCATTGTGGAAGTCATGACTAGCTTATGAATTATTTATTAACTGAAATATGGGCTGAATTTGTCAGATAACCTTATTTTCCACAAATCATTCAACCATCTCCTACATTAAATGGTACCAACTGGTCTCCAAATAGCCCTACCTGAAAAATATAATCTTTGTTTTCTGTGGCACGAGAGGAGCTTTTTAAATCAAATTTCTGGAGACCTTCAATGATATTGTCTGTCAAAGCTTTGCTCAAAAAACAAGTAATTATCCAGAAGCAATACTAATGCCATGCTATATTTTAATTACCAAAGGCTATCATGTGACAGCTTGGCACCTATCCTATCAATCCCAAGTCTGAAAAGAGAATATGGGTGGAAATTACCTACCACATAATACTTTAGGAATAGTCCTGCCAATCACAGTGCCTTTAAAAGGAGTCATTATTTTTGAGTTGTCTGAGAGAGAATAACTAAAACACCCCAGTAAGTGAATGAACATGACAAGAAATCTAAAAAATTTAATTTTAAAGTGTTTAAAAGTGCTTGGGAAATTAATTTAAACTTGACATTTTATAACATAGCCTATTTTCTTGAAGATGTTGCTCTATAGCCTGTTTAACCAAGGATCCTGAAAGTAATTTATCAGTATATGTAAAAATCTATGTTAAAATGGGAGGTAGTATTGGTACACAGAAATTGTCCTCCTGGGTTGGACCTGAAGTTTTGCCATCCTGCTCTCTCTGATGGCACCCAAAGTTTACAGATGCTTGCAAAAAGCCCGCAGTAAGGAGCCAGATCTCCATCATGCTCACGAGCATCACAAGAGCAAGCTGCTGCTCTTGACCCAATTCCTCCCTGGTGCCAGAGGCACATGGAGGCGTTATCGCTGCATCCCTCCAGATCTCCGGCACTGCTTATCTCTGTCCCTTTCACAGCAGTCACGAGGCAGGAGGAAACTGCTCCGTGCCCTCTTTTTCCGAGCATCCCAGAGTCAGATGAAAACTGGGCTGAGCGCGAATGAGGGAACATCCGCTCAAAGAGCACGGTGGCTTTCCAGGTAAGATGTGCCAGGCGCAGGCAGGAGCGCAGGTTTCCAGGAGCTGTCCCTGCCACTGGCAGCTGGCCTGCGGGCCCCGCGGTGCCCAGCCGTGCCCAGCCGTGCTCAGCCGTGCCCAGCCGTGCCCAGCCGTGCTCAGCCGT